>JAPKID020001554.1:0-14596 GCA_026931265.2 Tropidonophis doriae
GAAGGAAGGAAGGAAGGAAGGAAGGAAGGAAGGAAGGAAGGAAGGAAGGAAGGAAGGAAGGAAGAAAGGAAAGGAAGAAGGGAAGCGAGGGAGGGAAGGAAGAAAGGAAAGGAAAGGAAGGATGGAAAAGAGAGAGGGAAGGAAGGAAGGAAGGGAAGGTAGGAAGCAAGGAAGGAAGGGGAAGGGAAGGAAAGGAAGAAGGGAAGAGAAGGAGGGAAGGAAGGAAAGGGAAGGAAGGAAGGAAAGACAGCCTAGTCTTTATTGAACAGCTTTGCTGATAGGTTTGGCCTGGAGAGAAGCCCCTCCTGCCTGCCAGAAATAAAGGGGTGAACTTTAGCATGGCTCTGTTTGCTTGGAGCCTGGAAACTTTGCAATATGACGCTTTTAGCAGCTGCAGAAGGGCAGCAAATTTCCCCCCATCGCCCATGAATGGGTGTCAGAACCTCCACAAAGGGTAGAACTGATGCAAGAGACACGTTTGAGAAGGCTCGTTAAAGAGCCAGGGACCCCCAAAGGTCATCTTTCAAAGCACCCATTTCACGGACGAGGTGAACGAATCTCAGATTGGGCCTTGACCGTCACTGTCCGATTTATCCAGAAGTGAGGCAGCGTGCAGCCCCAGTCTCCTTCTCTTGCAACCCTTAGGGGAAGAGAAAGCTTCCCCTCGCACATCTGTGCCAGTCGTTCCCGACTCTAGGGGGGACGGTGCTCATCTCCGTTTCAAAGCCGAAGTGTCAGCGCTGTCCGAAGACGTCTCCGTGGTCATGTGGCCGGCATGACTCAATGCCGAAGACGCACAGAACGCTGTTCCCTTCCCACCAAAGGGGGTCCCTGCTTTTCTGCTTGCATTTCTTACGTGCTTTCGAACGGCTAGGTTGGCAGAAGCTGGGACAAGGAACGGGAGCTCACTCCATTATGCAGCGTTATTTATTCTTTTATTTATTTATTTTTCAAATTTATACCCCGCCCTTCTCCTAAAAAAGGACCCAGGGCGATTTGAACCGCCGAACTGCCGACCTTTCTGATCGACAAACTCAGCTTCTTAGCCACTGCTTAGCCACTGCTACTTGCATTTTTACTTTCGAACTGCTAAGTTGGCAGAAGCTGGGACAAGGAAGGGGAGCTTACTCCGTTATGTGGTGCTAGGGATTCGAACCGCTGACCTTTCTCAGCGTCTTACCCCCTGAGCCATCGCATCCCTACTGCAACCCTTATAAAGCACTAAAAACGGGGAGGGGGAACATTTACATTTCACAGGGGGGCACAGTTTGAGATTGACAGGCCCCCCCAAAAAACCCGTCGCACCAGGCCCAAATAAGCCTTATAATATAAAACCCCAGAGACACCCTCCCAATCCTGTTAACCGTCGGCTCAAACTGTTGGCGGAAAGCAAACATTGTTGGTTTGTAGGCCGTTTATGGCTTAGCTCAAGGCATGGATTCAGGACTTGGTCAAAAATTTGGGATTAAGCAACGCAGGAGAGCCAGTGGGGTTGACGGGCATCGGAAAGTCAAATAAGCCAAGATGGCAGCCGCAGCCGTGTGGCCTGGATTTTCAGACCCCTTGTGCCTTGTAGCCGCCCCTTTAACAAACCATGGCTTATGTGGGAAGCCAGACGAGGACTGGGAGAGGGATAATATGATGAATGGGTGCAGGAACTGGGTATGTCTAGTTTAACGAAAAGAAAGACCAGGGGAGACATGATAGCAGTCTTCCGATATCTCAGGGGTTGCCCCAAAGAAGAGGGAGTCAAACTGTTCTCCAAGGCACCTGGAGGCAGGACAAGAAGCAATGGGTAGAAACTAATCAAGGAGAGAAGCAACTTAGAACTGAGGAGAATTTTTCTGACAGTTAGAACAATTAGTCAGTGGAACAGCTTGCCTCCAGAAATTGTGGGTGCTCCAACACTGGAGGTTTTTAAGAAGAGACTGGATATCCATTTGTCTGAAATGGTATAGGGTTTCCTGTCTAGGCAGAGGGTTGGACTAGAAGACCTCCAATGTCCCTTCCAACTCTGTTATTCTATTCTGTTTTATTTTATAGATAAAACACATTACATTTATTTATAATAAACTGGTCCCACTTCATCCTAACATAACCATCTGAATATTGTCTTTTTGGGGGGAAAAGAAGGATACTTGATGAAATAGTGTTTCTTCATAATACATCAAATCAAATCTTTATTATGGTCAAAGACCAGCATTATTTTCCAATACACTTCCCCCTATTGCTAGTGTTATTCACTGAGTCATTCAGAGCTATGAATATTCATTGTTACAAAAAAATAATCAAAAAAATGGTTTCTATAAGCCAATATAAGCGCCAGTAAATTGTGTGTTAATTTCTTCCTTTAAAATACGTGTTAACACTGCTGCTTAAAGATTTACAGCAGTTTTCTACCTGCAGAATTTTCTTAAAGATTATGTATTTATGTACACATACAGGTAGTCCTTGACTTACGACCATAACGGAATCCGAAATATATGCCGCTAAGTGAGAAATTTGAGAGTTTTGCCCCATTTTATGTCTTTTCTTGCCACATTTGCTAAGTGAATGACCGCAATTATTAAATGAGTAACATGGTTGTTAAGTCAGTCTGGTTTCCCCATTTACTTTGTTGGTCAGAAGGTTGCAACCATCATATATATATGAACCAGTTGCTAAGCATCTGGATTTTGGTCACGTGGCCATGGGGATGCTGCAGCGGTCATAAGGGTGAAATATGGTCATAACTCGTTTCTTCAGTCCCGTTGTAACTTTGAACTGGCATTAAATGAACAGTTGTAGGTCAAGGACTACCTGTATTCAAATAAGTACATACAACATATCAAAAACAAACAATATCCTGGCATAGCTGTCTTAAAATTAAGAATTTGTATGCCAAAAAAAGGACAACTTCATAGTTTGCAGAACTAGAATGTTAAAACCTGGCTTCTCTATTATCTCCCTTTACAATGCTTCAGTGTTTAAGTCCTATTCTGATTTTTAATGGTATATTTTCTACTTGTCTCTCGGGAAATCTTTTGTTGTTTCTGTTCCACAGAAGTTTTTACAGAAGCAGGTCCAAAAATCTCCTGGATTTCAATGCTCATAAACCAACCTTCTGGAATTTGTGATGTTACAATGCTCAGACATTGTCAGTAAGTCAGTAAGTAGAGAAAGATGATTCACAAAATACAGACAGAATGTACATCTGTTACTTTTACCACTATCGGCTGAGGTGCTCTGAAAAGCACAATATTTTCCTTCTTTTCATATCTATGTGATGGTTAGTTATATGGTTGTTTACACTGACTAAACATTAATATTCACAGTATTTAAAATTACACGCTGCCTTAGCTAACTTGGAAAGATTTTAACTTAGCTTGAAAGTAATAGAATCCACATGTACATCTGTCTGTATGCATAAAACTAAAGGCCCAACATAAATCACAAGCATCTGTTGAGTGAGTCTCATGGTGATGATAATAATATTTAGCATTTGTCTATTGCTCTGGAGTCTAGACTATGTAAATCTTACAGAAAACCCATAAAGTAAGCTGATAGAACCCTCTGTAGGTACAGATGTGCAAAAAAGAGAACAGATCAAGGAATGCGATCATTGCAACCCTTGAGATTTAATCCACAGAATTCTTATTTTATAATTCAGTCTCTTAATTATTGCACTGAATCAGAAAAAAAAGATGTCATAGTTCAAGCATCTGAAGATAGTTGTGAAGATGGACTGAGCCTGTCACTTTAAGAATTTCTCGGTAAGCTATTATCTCCATTTCATGAATTATCTGACCTCAAAAATGGTGTTTTCCCAGCTGCAGGTCTGTCTGCCTCTTCAACTCACACTTATTTGTTCCATATCCCTGGGCTGTTGGCAGATGCTGATCACAGAATCAGCACATATGACACTAAAGAATTTCTTTTTTTAATGGACAATTGAAAAACTGTATTTAATAAAACTGTATTTTCTTTTCAGGAAAAAAAGAAAATAAAAGGTGATTGAAGAAGAAACAGTACGAAGTGTTGGAAGAAATATTCAGTTCCAAGCTGGGAGAAAATTTCTGGAAACATGGGCACTGATTGGAAAGTTGATTTAACCATGAAGCAGACCCACATGAGTTCTGGGCAGCTGATCACATGGGGTTGAGAGTGAGGGGTATTTATACCTTCTCCTGTAGGTTGTCTGAGCTATGTTAGGTTGATGTTTGGAGGGTGACACAATGTCATTAGGAGATTTTGAGCTCTGTAGCTAGATGGTAGTGGGTTAATCCCATTATGTCCTGAAGGGTCATGTCTTAATCCCATCACCCTGAAGCTGGAGCTCTTTTGTTTTGTAGGTATCTGTTGAGGGCTATCAAGAAAGGTGGGACTGCTTTCTCCCTTTAAAAATATGTTCCTCAATTTCTCATCCAAGGGAAATATATTCTGCATTTTTAATATTTCTCAAAGTATTTCATTCTTCTAGGAGAGGGCTGGGCGCTAACTTTCTACAGAAGCAATATATTCTTTTTTTCTTCCTATTCCTTTACTGAGTACTAGAAAGGCAGGAAGGACTAAGAACTCCCAGCTTCTGTGCCATATGAAAGTTGTCCCTTTGAGAAACAAGCAGGACCTTTGTCTTACACTCCTCGGTTGCTCACATCTGCATGGTTATTTTGAGCAACATATTGGTGGGGCTTGGAATCAATTAGCCCAAATCTCCAATCAGCCAGAAAGAGATGACTAAGCAAGCTATGGAGGCTTGCTCTATCTTGATTTTAACTAAATCTCTTGAGAAAAAAACAACACAGGATGATTTTGCTCGCCCAGGCAACGTTCTTCCGTGTGATTGATGATTTGTCCCTTCTGGCAACATATTTTGTTTTCATGATGGAGCAGGAGAAGATGGTTTGGGTCTGGCACACAGCAGCAAGAAAGATTTCCCACAGTTGCTTTTATAGATATGAATCTATAGCTTTGGAGTCTTCTCCCCACCACTCCAAAAAAGGAAAGAGAATGGGAGTTACAAACAAAGAAGCATGACAGGTAACCGCCAAGGCAGAGGTGATATTCAGCAGGTTCTGACCAGTTCTGGAGAACCTGTAGCGGAAATTTTGAGCAGTTCAGAGAACTGGTAAATACCACCTCTGACTGGCCCCACCCCCATATATTTTCTGTCTCCCGAGTCCCAGCTGATCAGGGAAAAATGGGGATGTTGCAGGAACCTTCCCCTGGAATGGGGAGGGAATGGAGATTTTATAGTATCCTTCCCCTGCCACACCCACCAAGCCACACCACGCCCACCAAGAAGCAGTAGTAAAAAAAATTGAATCCCACCACTGCTCCAAGGGGCTGAGCAGATACTCATTTTTGTAGCAGTAAATGGAGTAACACTAAAATGGGTGTTGTGAGAGAAAGCACTGTGCCTTAGCTCTACCCTTCCTTTCAAAAGTTAAAAGTGGCTGTCAAGATTTTGCCAATGAATATAAAATCTAAACTTTGTAGAAGGTCTTTCCAGAGGAAGAAAAAAAAAAGACTCCTGTTAATCTTATAGAAGTTTGGAAAGCTATTGTGAAAGAAAAAATAAATACTGTGGCATATTTGATAACAGTGCAAACCTGTAGTAGATATACTAAACAATATGCTTTTGCTGAGATAACATCCTTTGATGTTTTGCATCCTTTGTCAGCACTGCAGGACTGGTTATTTGAATCCTGTTTATCAAAATAGCCATGAAAATTAATAAACTGGAGTGGTAGATTGTATTCTCTTTGATAGGAAAAAAAAGGGAGGAGGGAATCTTTGCTACAGGTCCCTTCCTTCCCTGATTCACTTTTTGTTAATCATCTGATGTCACCAGGGAGATGTGAAGTCTTTATAATTACAACTCAAGCCTGAAAAAAAGAGAAGGCAAAATTAGATTTCATGCCTTAATGCAGAATTCCCCCCGTGGGTCTTTGTGGACGGCGAGTTTTTCTTTTGCCCGTTTGGAACACTGCATGAATTGTGTCTCCAGGTTCGATTATATAAGTGGCCTCTGAAATGAATTTTCAATCATTTTTTAGAAAATAATTACAAAATGCCCTTTGTCATAAAGAATTGCTTCTTGCAGTCCTGCTGAGAAAGATGTAAAGAAAGCAAAGAGCCTTGGATACGGTGGCCAGTGTCCTACTAAGCAGCAACGCTTGTTCCTTTCATTGGCCCTTGAGAAAGAATTCAGGTTACTCTCAGCACAATATTAGTGTTCTGTTCAGTTATGTACACGAATAGCTTTGTAACTGTTCCTTGCTTCTAGGTCAAGGGCTCTGCCTGTGGCGAGGTGCCAGCTTTATTCCTGGGCTCTCATAATCCCTTGAAATAAATCAACTTTCTATTGAAATCTAAAACAGTTCTACTTCAAACCATTGCCTCTAGCAGGATGCTCTTTTATACTTTTGCAGTATTAATAATTACCAGAAAGGAAAGAAGGAAACAATGCAGTTATCACTCTGAGCTTGGATACAAAGCTCCAAATATAATCCAAGTTGTATTTTATTCGAGAGCTGCATAGTATGCAGCAGCCCTAGCTACAGATTTGAGCATTTATAATAATGAAAGGGCATTGGATTAAAAGCATGATCTGCTTGGTTAATATTGGCTGAATCAAAAGTATAATTACAACTAAACTTGAACCCAGATAGGCTACAAACCTGTTGTACTTCCAGGCAGCAAGCTAAATTCCAAGATAAGATAAAATAATATCCCAAACGTTAAGTAGATTTAAAAAATGAAAGCTAATGCTTTTATACTATTCATTTTAAAATATGAAGCGCATGTGTGTCAAAGAATGTCAAGATTATATTTCAGAAAATTTAAGGTTTTCAATAAAATCCTGGATGGATTATTTCCCTTTAGGAAATACGAATTTCCTGCATCTGAAAACTTAATACAACATGTGTATTTTTTTATTACTATTTCTGAAATATACTTCAAGTTAACTAGCTAAAAAATCAAGTAAGCATATTTACTGTGACTTTCCTCCTTTATTTTTAAAGGTATGTAAATTATGCTTGGGGTTTTGTTTTTTTTTGTATTTGTGAAATGAACCAATGTTTTTGTTTGAAATTTTAGGTGTTATAAATGCAATCCCTTGGCAGAAGCTAAAGATGTGATACGGTATTATGACATCTCTCTTTTTTCTAAAACCCAGATTTCGTTAATTTCCATCTGAGATCATAGTATCTCAGCCTTACATTCTTTATTATGGAAATGTCTCAGCTGTTCTACAGTTTCTTGCAATCTTAATGAAAAAAAAGTTGAATAGAAACTTTGGAGGAAAAATATATAGATTATTGAAACTTCTAATTGCTGTGATACAAAATGATGCAAAATTTAACTGAGATCTATTTATCACAAAAGCTATTGTTTTTATTTCTTTATTTATGCTGCTATGTTTTTCCCAGCAGGAGCTTTATTCAACATGAAACAATAAAAACTGATGACATTAATATTGCCATTTTTAGTAGATAATTTGATTCATTTCTAAATTATGTCTATATACTCCCAAATAATACTATGTTTTTCCCAGAATTAAAAAATGGAAATAAAAAACGGTAACAATAATTTATCAAATTGTACTTGTTTCAAATTAACAAATAGAGATAAAATCTAATATTATAAATTCTCCATCATCCAGACAAGTATAGAAAAGAAATATATTTCCAACAGGAAGTCATTACCATAATACAATCAATCCTTTTTAGAATCCACTAAAGCAGTTTGCAGGCAAGATAAATCTAGCGCTTGTTAGAAAACTGCAACAGGCCTCATAAGACAAGATAAACAAGCGATCATCAGAAACTCCAACAATGGCATCCTATTATCAAGCCGAGAACTAAAGTGGATACAAGATTGAGACAAGTTTTAATTCTACAATATAGAACTGTCTTCGCCTGCTGCCACCTAGGGACCAAAATAAGTAATGCAGTTTCTCTTCTTGGGGAATCTTTCATTATTTGTTCATCAGTAAATAGGCTGCTGTAAGTTCATGTATTAATATCTTCTAAAAGCTTTCACAGGGAGCTGGGGAGCTTTTAAAAGCAGAGATTAAAACATCAGAACAATAACCTACCATAGGGGGTAGGATATGAGACATGAGATGAAACTTTGGAAGAAATGTGTTGAAGTTTGCATAAACCCAGAGCCATTTTGTTGGGCTCTTTATTACAGGAAATTACACCTCTCTTTTATTAATGGCTTCAGAAAGGAGCAGCTGTCTTAAAAACTTACTAGTTGGACCATGTGTTTATCTTTCCAATGCTAAAGAATGAGACCTTTTAACTAGACCAGGGGTGCGTTCTAGCAGGCACTACTGCTGGTTCGCTCATGTGTGCGCTTTTCTCTTGAAGTGTGTGCATGCACAGTGCAATTAAAACTAAGATGGTGCTGCCATTGGCGCTGCCCGGAAAACCAGTTCATGGGCCTGGCAGGCCAGTTGCAGTGAACCAGGCCGCCAAACCTCTACCGGTTCGGCCGAACTGGGCCGAACCGGTAGGAACCCACCACTGAGTAAGACTCAGAGAATCTACTTTCTTTGTTCAGATGTTAACTGCTGAGCAATATAGGACTATCATTGAAAATGCAAACATTTTCATTCTTGTCTCCAAGTTAAGAGCTTGCATGGAAAAGCTTCCTTCCCAAATGGAAGTGTTGGAAGACATGTCGATCTGGGTTCAGTTCCAAGTGGGGAAAAAGACAGTGGAAATACGAAGACTGCTTGGAAAAATGGTTTAATGGTGGACAGGATCACATCAGCCGTGGGATTCAAAGTTTTTAAATACCGGTTCTGTGGGTGTGGCTTGGTGAGCATGGAATGGCTTGGTGGGTGTGGTAGGGAAAGGATACTGTAAAATCTCCATTCCCTCCCCACTCAAGGGGAAGGTTACTGCAAAATCCCCATTTCCACCCGATCAACTGGGACTCGAGAGGGAGGGAATAGATGGGGGTGGGGCCAGTCAGAGGTGATATTTACCAATTACTGAAAATTTCCATCACTGGTTCTCCAGAAATGGTCAGAACCTGCTGAATACCACCTCTGGATTACATGATTTGAGGTCCAAGCCAAAAAGGGAAGAGATGCTGAGAGTGCCTAGGTTTTATACCCTCTGTTGGGCTTTGAATTTGAGCTTGTGTTCTGATTGGTTGTCAGACTCTCATTGGGCCATGCAGGGTAAATTGTGTTTTTAAATTCCAAGCTTGGTTGAGCCTTGCTGAGTGATGATGTAATGAAGGAGCTTTGGGCAATTCCTACTATGGGTCTGCCTGAAGGAGGTAGATCTTTTTTTATGTAGAATAGACTGGCTCAGGCCTTAATGGCTCATTGACAAAGGGGGGGGGGCTCAGTTTTGCCTCCCTTTAGGGGAAATTTTCTGCCTTTTTAATATTTCCTAAAATGTCTCATTTTCCTAGGAGAGGAGTGGGTGCTAACTTCCTACAGAACAGTTATAAGCCACTTACAAATATAAATTCAAATGCTATATTTGTTTAACTGATTTTTATAGCCATCTATCTCAACAAGTGACTCTGGGTGGCAAACCCGATAAAAATAAAAATAAGAACACTTACCATAAAGCAAGAACAAACATTAACATACATTGCAAATGAGGAAGTATCATAGTTCACAATTACTAGCCCAGTTATCTCATTGCATCTCTAACAACACAGGCGTAATAAGTAGTTTGTTAATACTGTAATAGGAGATTAACCTGTTCTTGCACAATGGACATCATGCTGTACATTATTAAAAAGAAAAAGTGGAGATAAGAGGATAATTTCAAAACATTTTCCCAGTCAGCTGTTTTAAAACACATGCGGAATAGTTGGTTTTGCATATACACTGGATATTTTGAAATTTGTATGACTTGGGGACACTTAATCATTGTTTTTCTGCTTCAAACAGTAAATGAAATATGAACTTTATATGCTTTATGACTGAAGAGTATGGTATAAATGTTTTAAATAAGCATGCATACGTATGCAAGTATATATTTATATTACTACAATAGCAATGGTAGGCAATTAGACCAAGCAAGGTAAATTTCTCTTTAATAACCTGAATTATAATTGCACAGGTCATGGAGAGTGTATAATAGCTTAGAACGTTTAAACATACAACTTTCATCTTGTCATTATGATGGATGCAATGCATAATTATGCTATTTGTAATTGTTACAACACAGTTTTCTATTCCTTTACTCAAAACACTAATCCTCCCTTATGTCTGTGCTGCATTTCCTTTTACTACGTGAGTTAAACATGCAACAATTCATATCAACATACCAGATCCAATGGCAGAAATGTATGTATATTTTATTGCAATAATTACAAACAATAATTGTCTTATTTGCACAATCACTTGCTGATATTTAAAATTGGATTTTAGGATTTGATCTGATTTAATCTATAGTTTCCCCAAAATGCTATGCTTAACTAATCTTCTTTCTTATATATTAGTACCAACAGTCATAAGTGTGAAAAATGGTCATAAATCACTTTTTTCAGTGCCACTGCAACTTTGAACTGTTACTAAGTTAACTATTGTTAAGTGGTGTGGTTAAGCCCCATATGAGCAGCCGACAATAGGAAATCAACTCCACCAAAAGGCTAAAGTTATTTTTATTGAGATTAACTATAATAACAGAATCCTGCATTATTGATTGCGTAGTACCTCCTCCTCGCTCTTATAGGCCAGTGAATTAGGGAGGTATCTGCATGAGCTACTTCCAAACGTTATCTAGCTGATCTGGTCTTTTTGCCTAGGCAACAACTTCTGTATAACCCCTTCAAGGTCACCTCGCTTACTCTTTCTGGTCCTTTCCCTTTACAAGGACCTAACTGTCAATTTCCCCTGTGCTAATTATTCACAACAACCCCGTGGTTTCTCTAGATTGACCTGCTGATCTCAAACCCTTTTATCTATTGAGGTGTGTATACTTGCCAGTGTGGAACTCACAAGGTGTCTTCAGCCAATCACTGTCAAAGCCAAGCCAGCAGTAGCAGATCATTGGGAATGCTTTTTCTGTTTTATCCAAATCGTTGACCATTGGCTGCACTGTCTCCATAGTGTCAATACTCCTTGAATTAACATTCCTGCAGAAAAGGGAAACAGGTAAATTTTAATATCACAGAACAAGGAAGAGAACGAACCCATGCATGTTTCCATAGGTCTTTGTGCGCATGTACCTGGTAGTTCGGGAAAACATTTTTCAAACAGGGTGCCGTGAGTTGTGTGGAAGATCCATTTCCAAAATGATTAACCCATGAGCAAAGAAGCTTCAAAACCTTTCTATTCATTAAAACTTTAGATGCAGCTTGTGACTTTGCCCTTTGAAGGAAGCATTTTAATCATCATCATCTTTTAACGACCCCATAATCCCTTGTGGGGTGGAGTCTGGGCAACTGAATGGTGTTAGCAGAATGTTTAATGGCCGGATGCCCTTCCTGTTGCTAATGCGGAGTTTTATTCAGCAGATATATTCTCATTGTGCCCAGAGAGAGAAATATCTGCCTCTACCTAGGATTGAACTCACAGCCTCCTGATTGTGAGGGGAGAGCTCCACCTCTAGGCCACCACACAACTCCTTAAAGAAGCATTCTAATAAGTCCCATGGACTGTTATGATTTCAGCAAATTCTTTCCCCCTATTTGGATTGAATGGAATCATAGCCCAGAGCAAGACAGTAGAAGTGTGCATTGCGATTGGTCTCACAATCGCAATGCACACAATCAGAGGATGACATTTGATGAACATGATTTTTGTCCATTTCTGAGAAAAACCAAGACTTTTTCCCTTTATACAGGGAGTTTTCGACGTGTTTTAGTGCCGTTGTAACTTTGAATGGTCACTAAATGAACTAAACGGCACTAAAACAAGTCCCATATGACTATTTTTCACACTTACAACCATTGCAGCATCCCCACGGTCATGTGATCAAAATTAGGACGTTGGTAACTGACTCATATTATGACGGTTGCAAGATCCTGTGATCAGCTTTTGTGACCTTCTGGCATGCAAAGTGAATGAGGAAGCCAGATTCACTTAACAACCATGTTATTATACTTAACAAGAGCATGATTCACTAATTTACAGACCCTTCGCATCCTGAACATAAACTGTTTCAACTCCTACCCTCAAAGTAACGCTATAGAACACGTCATACCAAGACAACTGGACACCAGAACAGTTTTTCCCAAACACCATCACACTGCTAAACAAATAATTCCCTCAACACTGTCAAAGTATTCACTAAGGCTGCATTACTATTACTATTAATCTTCTCATTGTTCCTATCACCCATCTCCTCCCACTTATGGCTGCATGACTGTAACTTTGTCGCTTGTAACCTTACAATTTATATTGATTGTTTCCTAGTATGATTTGATTGTTTATTTGTACCCTGCGACTGTCATTAAGTGTTGTGCCTTATGATTTTTGACAAATGTATCTTTTCTTTTATGTACACAGAGCATGTGCACCACAGACAAATACCTTGTGTGTCCAAACACACTTGGCTAGTAAAGAATTCTATTTTATTCTACTAACATCTGTGGCAAGAAAAGTTGTAAATTGAGTCAAAGCTCACTTAACAAGTGTCTCTCTTAGCAATAAAAAAAAATGGGGCTCAATTATGGTTGTAAGTTGAAGACCATCTATATTCACACGTCATTCCTCTTTTCCATAAAGATACACCCATGTCCCCCATAGGGACATTATTCTCTTTCACAGATGTAACTACATTCAAGGCATGATAGATTTGTTCTTGTCTTTATTATCATTTTAATTTGTTGTTTGCTGCCCGGAGAGCAGCCACACAAATCAAGTCAAATCTACAATCCTTCTCTCACTCATTCACATACACACATTTTCCCCTCATGAAGACATACCCTCTCCTCTTTGCGCCCTTGAAAATCTACTGCCCATGACAGGGCCTCTGAGGAAGTGTTCTCCACATTGTCACTAGTTTTACTGCCACTATAATTCTAACTTGAAATGTAAGCAGAAAGTATTACTCTCTAGGCACACTTCAAGGCTGGCCTTCTTAGCACAACGGATAATGCATCTTCCTACTAAGCTAAAATCAGCACTTGCTGATCTTGAAAACTCAAGTAAAGTCTAACCAGGTTAAATACTTGGAAGAGAAGGAAGTAGCAAATTCCAGGGTTTAGGCTACTACACTGAGAAATAAAAGAAAATCCTGAAAAAAAAGATAAAAGTAAAACACTTTCATATGATGGCCAAGAAAACTATACTACCTAAAAATGTCCATAAAGTCATCAGGGGAGCTGGACCCAAAAGAGACTTTGCTTTTTAAATTTAGGGACAAACTGCTATGTAGGATGAATTTCCATGGTCCCCCCTCCCCACCAACTATATTATTTGCGGATTTGCACATGCGCGAAATGGCGGTCGCCATCTAGTCCACGGAGGCGATCCCATGGCGGTTTTTCCGCCCGGGTGGAGTTTCCAGCCCTCGGAAAACAACGAGGAGGGCTGGAATTGGAAGCAGGCAGTCTGCCGCCGCTCTGGGCCCACTTTGGGGGCGAATGGAGCGGCGGCATGACCGGAAGACCTTGGAGTTCGAGTTGGCGAGTTGGCGGTCGGAGGCGGTCTTGGAACGGCCGAAGCGGCCCATGCGGCCTAGCGCGGCCCAGCGGGTGCCCAGCGGGTGCGGCGGAGCCGGTGGAGGTGACGACGGTGGTCGCGGGATTGACTAGCCGGCGGGAATCATCGGAGGTCGGATGCTGTGCTCCGCTGGTGGCGTTGGTGGCGGTGAGGACGCGGTGGCTGTTCCTGGGCTGTTTCCTTCGACGGGGCCAGGGGGGGGATCATCTGGCCGCGCGAGTGAACGACTCCGCGGCTTCCCCCCTGGCCCCCCCTCTGCGAGTCCTAGACCATCGGGGGCAGAGATTCAGGTCCCCAGAATTGTTTTCTGGCCAGGCTGGGTCGTTTCTGGTCCAGCTGGGAGGCCGAATTGACTGTGACTGTGATGGTTTTTGGAAGGTTGGATTATGGCTTGTTGGAAGGCTGGTAGCTGGAGCTGGAGAAGGCTGAAGAATTGCTGGGGAAGGTGTGTGCAGGTTGGAGGAGAAGGAGAAGGTGAAGGAAGACTGGAAAGTTTGTTGGAATGTGGTTTGGGCCAAACAGCCGGACTTGGAACCATGATACCTGGCCTGGGTAGACCCTAATCTTCTCTGCTTGTTTACCATCAGAAATAACATCATGACTCTGCAAAAAAATCGGATAAACCTGACTCGAACTTCTGATCGATATATTTTATATATTTTTATATTCTATATATATTTATATGTATTTATATTGTTTGTTGCTAACATCAATTGCCTGCTTGATTTTCCCCCCTGGGCTTTTAACCCCATGCTTATTTTAATCTGCCCTGTATACTAGAGACGACCTCCTTTACCTGCGAGAGTCTCCTCTCTCGCAGGCCTGGCCCCCCTTTTTATCTAGGGCCCATCTCGAGGAAGGACTTATAGATCCTGAGAGATGGGCGAAGCGCAAATTAAGGGGGTTTTTAGTTAGGTTTTTAGATAGGGTTTTAAGGGGTGTTAGTAGAAGGGGTGGGGGGGG
>JAPKID020001555.1:0-14596 GCA_026931265.2 Tropidonophis doriae
AATTCTGGGAGTTGAAGTCCACCAGTCTTAAAAGAGCCAACTTTGCAGACCCCTGCACAAGGAGAATGAACCTTCATCCTCATCTTACACCCAAGCTACAGACATTCGCCATTATTGCAGAATTCTTTTAATTTTCTCTTCAGCACAATGCCTGATTCTAAAAAATTGTTTTTGAAGATGTATTACTACCAAGAGGCAAGACGTTGAAGGAAAACTTTGAATGCTTTTCAAGGATCTATTGTTACATTCCTAGTGATGCTGGAAGTAGGGCTGCATATAGATTTAATATATTCTTATTCATATGATTTATTGGGATCCCCAATGATGAACAGTCAAGTTCAAGCAACTCTGAGTAGCACTTGTTCATTTATTGCCACTAGACACAGGAAGAAAGGTATCAGGAGGGGGGGCGATATGCGGAGTTACACACCTCTTACCATTACTTAAAAATATTTAGAACCTCTGAACTGAACTGCAGTGTCAGCGGTCACCCTGCCCTATATACAGAATTTCATGAAGCACAGTCAGCTTCCATTGGTAAATTCCCCATGTTTTCCTCATCATTTCTTTAGTGTTTTTCTTTGCACAATATAATTGGGAAAGAATTATATTGAAAGAAAGCATGAACAGTTAAGTAATCTCATTTGATCAACAGTACTAGCAGTAATCCTTTTGGAAGCAACTCTCCAGATGAAGATTGTGATGCACCTATTTGCAATATTGTAAATGTTTACAAATTTCCCACAACACTATCTAATACTTATATCGTTCAAATTGTAATACACAAACTAGATTGGATAAACTTCGAATCAACTCCATCAAACTTCTCATAGGAATACTCTTGCTCAGTATCATTTTCATTTCAATTGTTGAGCACTTTATTAAAATTCTCCTGCCAACACAGAGACTAGTTTCATCCAACAATAAATTACATCAGAGGAAAGATAATTTGAAGACAGTACTATAAATTCTGAATTCTAAAACTTGCATAATTTAGAAAGATTGCTTGATATAGATCTTTAATTATTGTAACAAAAATACAGA
This sequence comes from Tropidonophis doriae, assembly GCA_026931265.2. NCBI lineage: Eukaryota > Metazoa > Chordata > Lepidosauria > Squamata > Natricidae > Tropidonophis > Tropidonophis doriae. Next base: position 1,045 of record JAPKID020001555.1, read on the forward strand.
AACGTTGTGATCTGATATAGCTTTGCTTCTTTGAAACAGTCATTTGAAAACAAAAGATCTGCAATAGTAAGAGCACTAGAGCAAAGAATGAATCTGGCCAAACCCAAATAAGTCTATGGATGACAAAATGTTACTTTACTACTCTTATTATTATATCTACCAATATCATCCCAATGGACCCATTTAGTGTTACTTGTTCCTTCCTGGTGGAGTTCCGGGTTCACAGAATTGCTCTGCAGAATATTTTAGCTACTTGATGGATAAAATTATTCAGATGTACTCAAAGTTTCAAGTTGCAAGTCCAACTAAGGTGTTTGATGCCTTTTACCTGGGCTGTTTTTAAGCCTGTCACCTGTGATATAGACAGGATCCTTAAAAAGTGAGCTCAGCCACCTATTCAGGTTGTTCTACGTTGTTAAAGCAGCCTGGATGGGGACATGTAGCTCAGTCCATGCAACTACAGTTTGCTTTATGGAAAGGCTGGTTCCTCCATCTTTAAATCAACCAGTGATGTAACTCCTCCTCAAGAAGTCAGCCCTTGATCCAACAATTCTGGATAATTTTCATCTAGTCTCCAAGACATCTGCCCTCTGGAACATTATCAGCCCAGGTGTTATATGGCTCCCACCCTGATAATGTTCAAAACATCACTGAAAATGTTGCTATTGCTCAAGGATTTGGATTAGGGTAGTGCTGAGCGCATCAAATTTTATCTGATAAAGTGGTGTTTTCCAGATGCTTACATTTGTATTGTTTTTCTGTTGAGATGAACAACTCTTGATTTATAGAACAGCTGAGCTATAAGAAAACAACAACACACAGATTGTGCAAACCATTTTCTCAGTCCCTTCCTAAAAAAAAAAAAATCTCAGTGCTACTCAAAGCACTGGGGCAACATATCCTCTTAAAGGGTCGGTCTACTTTTGTCACACTATATGGATGGATAGAAGACAGTAAAGATTTAAGTAAAGCAAAATTGCCTGATCCTTATAGCATATAGGCAGATATAGGTATATAGCTAGGATCTCATCCAGCCTCAGTACAACTCCTTTTGGATTTTCAAACACAATGATTTCCTGATTGCAGAAACAGCTATTCTGGAAGTTTGGCAAAGATATCTTTTATAAAATTTCCCCTAAGATTATCATACTCCCACTCTCAGAGGGAAGAAACTCATATATCCAATAGCCTCCGACATACACATCAGATGTTGTCCCAGCAATCGTAGGAATACTTTGCCAGAGATGGAAACAGAGTAATCTCACATTCAAATCATTCTGTAAACATAGTCAAAGGAAACCATATCGTTCCAACACAGTGTTCCTTAGAATCCACTTGACAAATAAGATCATTTCCCTAAGATCAAACCTATTTTTTTTCTAATGAGATTTGACTTAATAACATGATTTATAGTGATTGTATAATGAGTAACTCACCTTACAACTCCTTGCCTTCATAGCAAGCATAAAAAATAAATAGGAAAATTAAATTACCAAAAAATGCACAGTATAAATGTACGGAAAAGATAACTGAAATTAATTAAGAGGATTATTATTGTTTCATTCCCTAATTTTTAAAATGAATAATAATTTGTAGAGGGTAAATTTTATGACATATTAATATAACTTCCATATTGCGTTATTAGTAAGCCTGTGACTGGACTGATTCCCAAGGTAAGCTTTGAACAAAGATATTGATACTAAGTACAAAATGTAATGTAAAGCATAATGGACAACAGGATGTACAATGTATTGTGAGCTTCTGAAAAGTACTTAGAAATAAATATTTTTACCAGTGCCACAGGAAAGTGTTTAAATGTATTAGATCTTTTTTCATCCATTCAGAGACTGGGTCCCTAAGTAAAGGTACCTCTGCAGTAATCTTTCCTTTACTAGAGTTATTTTTGTTCTCTTTCAGCCTTATAAGAATGTCCTACAAATTTCAAATGTTTTGTTTCCAGCTGTGCTAGAAATGACACTTTCAAATGTCTGCCTGAATAATGCATGAAGAAGAATATATTATTAGGCTTGGCAGGAAAACTATTATCACAACATTCCCATCTTAAGGTTAGCGTTACGATGGAGTTTTTCATGGTTAAAACCCAGAGATGCATTCAGATGAACTCACAGGAGAACTGCAAATATGAAATACAGCAGGATTCAGTTAACAGATTTTGAAGGATGTAATACAAATTATTTCTGAAGAAATGGGGATTCATTAGGCCATTAATTAAACCAGTGATCCTAAATTCAAGCATCTTATTACTAATTATTGTTACACGTGTCAACATGTAATAAAATTAACTTTTTAATGCATGTTAGTTGTCCAGAGTTGCTATGGTAAGTTAGTAGCCATATAGTACATAATATATTTTTTTTGCGAAGTTAGAAGTACCTTTCATCAGCTGAAGGCTCTTTTTGCTGTAGATGTGGCTTGATTCCAAACATAGGTCTTATGTTGGTTGATAAGGCTTTAATGGTGTAATTAATTTCATTTTCTCTTGTGACATCACTATCATATCCTAATAAAATAATCACAATTTTAATAGTGTTGGAGCTAAAAAATAGGATAGATATTATAATATTTTAATTATATAAGGATTCTTTTTCCAGATTAAAGACAAATCAATAATTTGATGCTAATATAGTCTTTCAAACAGGAAGAATCTTTATTTTCCTAAAAGACCCACTTCAGTCTGCAATAATATTACAGCTATTTACTTTATGCCATGGGTGTCAAATTTGCTGTGTCACATTGCCATCAAGTGATATATCGTGATGTTTCTTGATGTATCGTGACAGTTTATCCTTCACAGAGCTGGGATGTGCGTGGCCTGTGTGTGACACATCTGGTCTGTTGACACTCCTGCTTTATGCTATTTAAGCAAGTATTCACAATGCTAAATAAGTAAATACTCTAGGTTCAAACAAAAAAAACCCCACTCTTTAAAACATTTAACACCTTTTCGCTTACTTTTCAATGAAGAAGAAATTACCTTGGGCATATAAAATATGCATATACAATGTATAGCATAGTTAATGTACATAAATCACATAATAATATTAAAACTTTACAAACTTGTGGGTCTGCATTCAGGCAACTAGCTATTCAGGGCCACAGGCAGCCTGTGGGCAACGGGTTCAACACACCTCATTTAGAGTGAACTCTCTTCCCCAGGTATAAAAAAGTAAAGGTTTCCCTATTGGTTGTGTTGGATTCTAGGGCATGATGCACATCTGTTTCTTGGCCAAGGGAGCCAGTGTTGTCTGAAGACAACTTGCATGGTCATGTGGCCACCATAAGTATACTCCAAATGTGCAAGAAACATTGTTACCTTCCCACCAAAGTAGTACCTATTTATATTTGCATGCTTTTGAACTGCTAGGTATATGATCTTATGATCTTTATACCGCTTCATGTATAGTTGAACCATAAAAAATATTAACCGATGATACCTAAATAGATGTTGCTATTTCATACTGCATGTTTTTATAAAAATAAATAATTCTATTCTTTAAAATTGACATGGTTACTTACCCCCATCTTCCTCAGAATCCAGGTCAGATTCTTCGCTATCACACTGCCTACTTTCTCGATGACCCTCCATCTCATGGGTCCACAGCATTAGTGACATATCTCCTCCTCCAATACTGACTAATAAACTGTCATCGTGAGTCCAGCGGACATTTGTTACATGTGTACTATGAGCCACATACCGCTTAAATTTGCTGTACTTTCCCTAAATGCAAAATATATAAATGTTTAATTCACAATTAAATAAAAATAATTGTCTAAAAACACATTAAAATGTCAGTGATTTTTGCTTTTGTTTTTTGTTTTTGCTTTAACTGCAGACTCACATTAGGATTCTTACTAGAACAGATATAAAAGAAAGGAAATATTAGATTAAAACCCAAACTTGCAGGTCTCCAGCAAAGTAATTTTGAAATATGCACATAATTTGGTTTTTGAACATACTACTATGCAATGCATAAATGAATATTTACATTCAGATTTAACATAAAAACTCTTCCTAATCATTAACACAGTTATGAAGCTTGATTGGTAAATTTATGAATATTCCAGAATTTATATGGATCCCTCATTTAAAATTATTATAAGAAAAAAAGAAAGATTACACACAGAAAACATATTACATACAACAGGCATGATTCAGCCTAATTTTTAAATAATTCATTAAACTGCCACCCACAGAAAACTAATTTCCACTGTGTTGACAGAAAGCCAATTCATAAATGCAAAAGGAGCATATCTTTACAACCCACAATTGTGAGACTGGTATAATTTTATCTCTCCAATGTTGAAAGCACTGCTCCTTCTCCCACATGATAAATCCATACTTCCTATAATGATGAATTCTATATTTTTGCTATAAATCAGGAGTCTTGTAGCACCTTTAAAGACTAACAAATGTTATTTAAAGTTTTTTTGAACTAAAGCTTACTACATTAGATGCATAGTATGGTTCAACAGATATATGATTTAAATTGGGGGAGGTGTAGGGATGACAGGATGGTGATGCAAGCTTTATTTATTTATTTGATTTCTATCCTTGCCCATCTCAAGAAGTGACTCTGGGAAGTATAAATCATAAAACATTAAAACAATATCAAATAAATATATATGAATACCAAGTAGAAAAATTACCATGGATGTTAATAAAATCAAGAAACAAGCCGCTCGCATACTTGGGGGCCCAGGTTACATATGAGAAAGATGACTAGAAGAACTATAGTCATGCTGACAACTGCAGTATGTTTATTGAGACAAGGATTTTTAACTCATTAAGATTGTTAATTGATAGAGTATTTATAATCTCTCTCATAAAAACAGGAAATAAATTCTCAAATAGTTTGTATATTCTACTTTCTAACTTGGCTAATGGATGCAGTTTCTAATATTTAGATAAAATGAATGTTTGTATTTTGAAATGTCATTGGTTTGACAGAAGAAGTAAAATGAAAATTATAACCAGGAATTTATCCATACATTTATATTAATATATATACTGTATTTATACACACACACACACACACACACACACAAGGTAGGTAGGGAGGTAGGTAGGTAGGTAGGTAGGTAGATAAATAGATAGATAGACAGATCTAGGTAACACAAATATAATGGAATCTTCCTAATAACTTTGTTGCTCAATGTAAAAACTATAGGATTGCCTGGTTTTATTATGCAGCTATTAATTTTACTTACTTTGGCAGGGAAGTGGAAAAGTTTTACAAATCCAAAATCATCTCCTGTTGCCAAGACTGTACTGTCACTGCTGAGGCACGAAGCACTTACATCTGTGACTTCTCCAATTATTGGCCATATTCCTTCACAGCAAGTACCTAAAACACTCGTCCAGGATGCCCAGGAAATCTTTTCTACCTATAAAGATAGTAACCTGATCACAAAAATTACTCTGGTTTAGAAGCATTCTTGCGGGTCACTAACATTAAATATTTCTCCTTCTTTCCCCCATTATCATATATGACAAACACATGTCTCTTTTATGGGCTGCAGCTTCTGTAGCCCTTTTCTTTCTGGTGCCCATGTTTCCAGAGAAGTAGGTAAGGACTTCTGTTTCTTTGAGGCTTCAAACCAACAAATTGGTTTAGTTTTTTTGCTTTTTTTACTCTTTCTTAAGGAACATCTATCTGAATTAATCCACCTTTTCCAGAGATCGGGATTTGGTCAAATCTGATGCATATACTTAATTATTATCAAATATAGTAGTTTAAACTGAATTTTAGTTTAAAATATCAAACTATGCGATCTTAGTTTAAAATATCAAACTAATGCGATCTTACCTTTATATGCCTGGCAGTTATTTTGATTATTAATATTATTTTAATTTTAACAAAAAATATGTGAATGGATCTTTCAGAAGTAATACTTAACAGAGGACCAATGCTTTATTTTAACTATTAGTTTTAACTATTATTCTGACTGACAGAAGACTTATAGCTAACATGTAAACATAATGGGCTCAGTTACAAAGTTATAATTATTACAATCTGTGCATAAAAGGCTGATTGCCACTGTGTCCAACAATGAAAACCTGTTGCTTATATGACTGTCCTGAATGACAGAAGATTAAACTGCAGAGGAAATAAGTCTGCAGTAGTTACAGCACAATCCAGGGAATGTTTTCTTGGAAATAAACCCTACTTGGTTAACCAGAGCTTACTTTTATATAATGCACATAGGATTGCAGCTCAGTGATTTTAATGTTCTTGTTTTTCATTTGTAGGAAAATTTTGGGAAGGTCTTTTTTTAATATGGAAATCATAAAGATTCCCTGGACATACCTTGGCTTCCTGTGTCTTGCTGGTGATTAGTGTAAATCATACTTGTAGCATTTGAACTGAATTCATAGCGATGAGTTTCCTAGTCTCCCTGAAAGGGCAACACAGCAATACTCACTATGCTATTCTATGCTGTTCTATTAAATTTCTTTAATTGCTTATTTGTAGCTTCTAATGGTTTGTTTCCATTGACTATTGTGCCATTTCAGCGATGCAAACCAAAATATTAATTAGGGATGTTAGCTTTGTGGGAGGAAATAATACAAATACTTTCTACAATCAAAGTTTGTTAATTAAGCATGGAAAGAAAAGTTATTTAATGACAGAAAATTTCAGGATTTATAGACATAAAATAATCATACAGTAGATATGAATCAGTACTCTAGAAAACAGACAGTCCTTTTTTTGGAAAATTATGAGACAATAGTTTGGATGTGGTCAAGAAATGGCTGCCAAGAAGAGAAAATACATTATTAATTATGGCGGCCACTAAGGATAAGGCCATTCAAAACCACCCATTTATTATATATAACTGCATTCCACCTCCTTTTGTTGAGCCTTAGTAACCTATAAACTCACATAACTTTTTCTTTTGCAAGGGACTAAAGGATGTATTTCCGAACAAAAGACTGGGCTATATCCATTCACCATTTTTATATCTTAACAACAAAAAGCCACATAAAATCAGAGAAATTCTTAAAAATATAGTAGAAATTTATGTTTAGTTTTTCATTAACAAAAAATAAGCATCTTTTTAAAAAAATGCATGAAAGGTAGGACATCTGGAGGACATAAAGGACATCCAGAAGCACCACTACTCCTCATAGTCACTATTTTGCCACAGTCTCAATGGTATTTAAGAGAGCTTCAGTATAGCATATTATCCAAAACAAATTCAAGATCCAGTGAAACTAATATAATACATAAGCAATTTAAATTTTCTACAACTATATATTTTTAATATTTAAGGCTCCTGAAAAGAATATTACTCAAAAATCCTCAATTTTGTTGTGTATAATCCTTTCAGTGTGTTGCTTTATCATTTATTATTATTTATATGAAGACATTACCTAATGGATTTTATTTTTATAGAAAGATATAACCTGATTCCTCATAAGGTGTGGCCTCTACACAAATTAAAAAAAGAAACAAGCATCATGTTCTAAAGTTCATGTTTAATACTGAGAAGAGAAATTCAAATCACAAAAGTCTGTGTAAGTACCCTGTTTCCCCCAAAATAAGACCTCTCTGGATAATAAGCCCAATTGGACTTTTGAGTGCATGTGCTAAAATAAGCCTTCCCCTAAAAATAAGCCCTCCCCAAAAATATTTCAACCCAGCAGCAGCCATGAGGTGACCATGCTCACTATCTCCTGCACCTCAAAAATGATACCTCCCTGAAAATAAAGCTAAGCGCTTATTTCGGGGGTCAAAAGAAAACAACACCCTATCTTATTTTCAGGGAAACACAGTATGATTTTCTGCTAGATTATATAAAAAAGTCATTTTCCATTCTTTTTATCTGAAATTTAATTGTAGAAAAAAATACCCAATGATCATGTAAATGACAAAATAAAACATAACAAAAACAATGGGTATCTTTTTACCTGTGCAGTAGAAATTATCTGCCTTTTCCCCCGTGGAGCTTCAAAAAATATCTGTTCTTTAGCACCAGTGTTGACTTGTAGAAGCTTGCCTGAAAAAAACAAAGCAAAAAGCACAGCTCACTGATTATCTTACTGAACATGTGATTGATCATCGAATGCTAAATTATGACACTTATTCAGGGCATTTGGGAGATATTTATCACTACTATTTGGAAATTATTTAGGAAACCTTCAGAATTATCAGAAACTTACCCTGTATAGCTTTACACTTTCTAAACTGTAGAACTGTAATCGGGGACAATTGCCTGGAATCAGGGTGAATGGCAGACAGAGACTTCCTTCAACAGCTGTGACACCTGCAATTTCCCAGGCCATAGCAGTATTCAGCAGCATCGAGAAGACTGTATGAACACTGCTGCTGTTTTGTATCTGTCACACATTCACCAAGAACATTAGCAGCAGTGAAATCAGACGTCCATTTCACACACTTGACTCCAAAAGCCAATTAGGAGGAAAGCAGCTCCTTGACAAATCACAAAGGGTGCCCACAGAGTAATCAGCAGTTCAGCATCTGGGCAAACCACCCAGGTCACCAGAATTCTATGTACTTTGTGGACTAAGGAGCACAGAAGAGAATTGTTTCAACTTCCTAGGGAATGGTCATTTTGCTCCAAACACAAATAGCTTCAAACATCTTTCCAGTCTATTTATTTGGCTAAATTCTCCAACTAAAATTGGCTCCCCAAGAGATATAAAGCCTCCATGATAAAACTCCCCATCCTGAGGATTTCCCATCACACTGGAAAAATAGTGGGGGATGACAGAGGAAGGCTTCACTGGCAGGTCTTATCACAGAATGTGTTTCAAAAAGTTAGAGTCAGTTTAATTTATTGTCCTTAGTGTTCTTAGCATTCTTTCAAAAGAAGATGGTAGACAATTGTATTTAAGTGGCTCCATCAATTACATCACTTGGATTTGCCAGCCATAAGTAGCCATTTACCCCACTAGCAGCTACCAAGAATAATCAGTTTACAGTAATTGTATTTCCTTACCTCTTATGTCCCAATCCATATGGGTTATATAACTGGAGGCTCCCTTGCAGATTCCAACTCTTTTACTGCTCATTACATTGTAGATATCTACAAAACTATCATATGAACCTACAGCTAGGTATTTTCCAGCACCTGCAATGCAATTATAAGGAGGTAAGTATTTTCATAATATTTTTAGTATTCTACCAGTAAGTGCCTTCGGCAGATGCCAACATTTGGATCACTTTATCTACATTCAGATGTCTAAGGAGGTTCTCAGTTATCCGGATCATGATTGTCTCAAAAGTGTTTTTTCAAGAGGCAACTGGACTTTCTTTTCTTCTCAGGGCTGAAGAAGCTTCTTGGATGAGAAGAGAAATATCTTCAGAGGAAAACAAGAAAGTCCAGTTACCTCTTGAAAAAAACACCTTTGGGGCAACCATGCCCTGGATAACTGAGACACTCCATAGACATTTAGCTATGCACTTTGGGATGAAACCCTTTAAATGATGTGGGAGTATGAACAGATTTCAGGAACCACTTGCACTTCAGTTTCAGATGCAGACAACACAGAGTCATCCCCAACAGCTTGCGCCTGTGTTCAGCAGAGCTCCACAATACAGTCCTTTCAGCAGTTCCAAGAAGGCTCCATAGCCATTTGCACTACTCAGGTGACCCTGAGGACACAAATAAACCCCCAAGGGGCTCCTCTAAAAGAATTCAAATGACCACCTGTCTGAAGGAATATAAATCCTTCCATTCCCATCATCATCTTACAATTAATGGTGACTGTAGCATGGATTCAGAACTGCAATGTTATTGAAACTCTCATCATTCTAAGAGATGTACACTGAAAACATGAAACAATCAGCACTGATAGAAGAGTGAACAAAATAGTCTATATGTTTATTTGCAACCATAGATTTTAACAAAATTCAAATAAAAGTATAACAGTCCATATCAGTTTAATGCATCCTTTCTAATATTAACAGTACTATATGCATTTGTATCTTACTTGTGGCCATTGCAAACAATGCAACTTGTTTTGTTACATATTTATTTACACAAGTGAACAGAAAATACACATGGATTGTTTTAATTTTATATCAATTTAGCTAAAACCTATGGCTGCAAATAAATGTATATAATACATGTGGTAAGGACTGCAATTATAGTTAACTAATCTTCAGTGGTTCCCTAAATTAGAAATAATATGCCATACAACCCACAGAATCAAAAATCTTTCCCCTGAGTTTTAAAATATTTAACAATATTTTTATTTTATTTATCAAATTTATATATCCACTAATCTCACAAAACTGATTCTTATTTAATAAGTATTTCATGAAAAAAAGATCTCCTTTGTGATCTCCTTCAGCTCTTGATAACTTCATGGATCTGTCCCCGCAGGGTTTTCTTTTCCCTTCCTTTTTTCTATTAGCAACTAAAATATTTCATTCTAAAATACAAATTTGACTCATTTAATGAAATTAACATAAATCACAATAGCATTTAGAGTTATATACCGCTTTCCACTGCTCTACATTCCTCTCTATGCAGTTTACAGTCAGCATATTGCCCCCAACAATTTGGGTCCTCATTTTACCAACTTCTGAAGGATGGAAAACTGAGTCAACCTTCAGCCTGGTGAGATTTGAACTGCCAAATTTCAGGCAGACAGAAGTAGCCTGTAGTGCTGTACTCTAACCATTGCGACACCATGACACATGGTGGCTCATTAATGAGATGTTATGACATTTTATGTCATAACATCTCATTAATTGCTGATCATTTCTGTTTTGACAATAATAGCAAAACAAAGTTGTAAGGGATCTTGGAGGTCTTTGAGTCCAAACCCCTGTTCAAGCAGGAGGCCCTATACCATTTCATACAAATGACTGTCTAATCTCTACTTAAAAACCTCTGGTGATAGAGCACCAGCAATTTCTAAAGGCAAGCTATTCCACTTATTATTTTTCACTGTCAGGAAATTTCTCCTCTGTTCTATGTTGGATCTCTCTTTGAAAAATTTCCAATCATTACTTCTTGTTCAGCCCTCCAGTCCTTTAGAGAACAGGTCGACCCTTTCCTCCCTGTGGTAGCCCCATAAATATTGGAAGATTGTTATTAAGTCACATCAAAACAGAAAATTTCTGTTTTCCTTAATTTATTTCTAGTACTTCCAGAATATCACAACTACGTCTAGTAAGAAAGATCTCTGTATAGATTATTTCCATTTCATTATCATTTCAAAGATCAAAAATTGTGAGAATGTTGGATACAGTGAATTAATTGATCAAAGAAAAATAATTAAAATGAAAATGTCATTTCAATAATATTATGGATAGAAAATTAATGTCTATTGTTTCAATACAACTCTTCATATACCATACAAAAGTCAATGTATTCTAGGGTGAGAAAAAAAGAATTGCTCATAACTGGAACATAGAGAGAAAACTCAGTTAAATCGACTTGTGATCTGCTTTAGCATGGTCCAGTGCCTATACAACACTAACAGTATGGGATCAATTCAGATTCACACCTAAAGGTGTGAATATTAATATTTCTAAGGTTTTTGACTAGGTTTTATTATATGCATGCACACAGAATGCACACAGAATGCAGACTGCCACTGTAGCGAAATTCACTCTCATAAATGTTCTTTTTAATTCTTCTGAACATAAAGCATTATTATTACCAGGTGTCTCTGATCTGAAACCAATTACTTACCAGAAGAAAATCGTATTTCTGAAATAGCATCTTTCCTGTGATGAAAAGAAACAAGATCCTCCAAAGTATCTGAATTTACCATTAAGAAACTGCCATCATTCAGACCTACTGCCAATGCTTTTCCATCAGGTGAAAACGAGCAACATCTTCCCCCTGCCAAATACAAAGAGACATGCCGCTGATCCTAATCTTCAGCTCCACATCCTGAATGGTGATACTGCTTTGACTTGTTTCTACCTCTGCTGCCATTCAATCCTCATCCTCTTTCCTTTTTCCGGCATCACCTCACTTCAAATCCCATTCTTTTCAACTCTTGTGTAATAATTATATTCACCTAATCCTTCCAATCATCTGCCACACAGCTCTCCTCCATGCATCTCCAATAGCACACTATTTTTTCCATTCACCATCAAAATGTTTGCAAGGCCTCCAACCCACTTTCTAATCTCTTATCCCTCAAGAGCTCAGCAAACTCAAATCTCCTCTACCTTTCCCAGGGTACTATAGTAACGCAGATCTCCCTTGCAAAACAAATCAAACTTTTCCTTGCTCCCTAAACCTAAGGATCAACATGTCATTCAGATGTCTTCTTATCTAATTGTTACTCTGATATCTCACTGCCAAACGTGCTGGCTTACATTGTCGCTGTATGTAAGAAAAAATTTATTGATAAAAAAATCACAGCAATTTTTTCTGGAATTTGACTACTTCATTTATTTTATTGTGTTTCCAAAACACAGAAATATTTCTTCCATAAATCTAAACATTGCAATGGGAAAAATACCTAGAATTTCACCTCTTCACAAATGGATTTTCATGCAACATTGAATGAAGCCCTCATTTAATGACTCCTTCATTTAGCAACTCCTTCATTCATTCAGTTATGATGATGCTAAAGTAAACTTTTTGACAAGTCCATTCATGACTTTTTCATAAGGTAAGTATGATCTAAAATAAGATCTAAACTAAGATCATAAGCTCATTCACATTTTCACTTAATGATCATTTCACTTACTGGTCCCAAATGTGACCAGTAAGTGAAATGATCATTATGCCAGATGAGGACAACCCATATCCCTCAAATCCCATCTTTATTCCTATACCCAATATTTCCAACTCACACAGATTCTAGAAGAACATAGTACATAGTAAAAGGAGTTAACATATTCCACAAGCAATTAGCGAGAAAATTGGTTTTGTAATTATCCTGGTAGCACTATTAAAGATAGTTCATTCATTCTAGCAATCTGATTCCATTTTTAAATTCAAATTCATTTTGTTTTTAATACTTAACAAATTAACATATATCACTAAATTGGAAACTTGGTAATGTTCAAAGACGTAGGTAAGACTGGAAAAGGAAATAAAAATAATCTTACCCTTCTTCAGTTTTCGAACAGCTAGCATGCAATGGCTTGGTGAAAGGTCCCATATTCTTAAGGTTTTATCTTCACTTACAGTGGCACAAATAGGTAAATGAGGATGAGAAGCTAAACCCCAAACATCTCCTTCCATATGACCCTGTAAAAATAAATTTTACCCTGCAAGTTAACAGCTGATAATGATGTATTTATAACATGGCGCTCTGGAAAAGAGCATTGAACATCTTTGGAATATTTAATCGTGTTAAAAGGAAAACTAGTAACATTCCTCCTTTTTCTTCCTTCTATTTCCCAAATGTTTTTAATCTTTTTTGTTTTTGGTAGAATGACATTTGTCAAACAAATAACTTTAATTTTATTTTCTAAGTATACCTCTGGGATATTTCTTAGAGTCAGAAATATTTGCTATTTATTTATTTATTTATTTATTTATTTATTTATTTATTTATTTATTTATTTATTTATTTATTTATTTA
>JAPKID020001556.1:0-14595 GCA_026931265.2 Tropidonophis doriae
AAAATCAAGCTGGAGCATGCTATTTAAGTTTTTGAAACTTCTGAAGGAGAGATATTAAATGGGGAAGAAATAATAAGACTAAGGTATGAAGCTTGTGTTCCACAGTCATATTGTTACACATCCAGCAGCTGCAGCAAGTCTAATCAACAGAATGAACTGTAGGGAACTATAACAGAATAACATATAGAGGATTCCAGATTTTCTACATTTGTATTAAGGGATTTTTCTCAGGTTTTTTACCAATTTCAGTGCATAATGCAAATATTAGTTGCAGCAAGCCAGTAACATTCAGACATCCAGGAGTTTCAATGACATTTGGGAGATGAGATAGGGTCCTGATTGTCCTTGTTAGTGAGAAGCATGGATAAATGAATGAGGAGTGGTCCGCTTCCCCAATCATATCTATTGCATTCATGGAAATAATGTTAACTATGTGCAGAGAGAGCATGCAAACAAGCTCTGGTTGCTAATGCATTTGCTGGCAAGCCTAGCAGTGCCAAATCACGAATCTTATTCCTGAGGTTAAAATTTGTATTCAGCAAGATTTGTATGGCACTAAGATTTGTGGGATAAGGGCGCAAAGATTTCTGCAAATAGCCAATCTTCAAATCTTGGAGAATGAGTTTGGGAATCTCCATGGGGATTTTGGTCTTTGAGCTAGAATTGTTACCTAATGATAGGGTATGTTCAACCAGAAAACAAGGTTTTCTATTTATGAGATGAGTTTAAGCTGGTTAGGAAAGCACAATTCCTTTGATTGCAAAATATTCCATGCCAAATATATAATTAATATTATATAAGTTATAATGATAGCCAGACTCCCACAATATGTTAATAGAAAGATTGAGCTCTTACTTTGAATCATGAAAAGCTCAAATACCATTTTATTTAGTTAAACATCTTACACACACCCAGATGTTCTGTGCTCAAAGTCCTAGACTTATATTCACATAACACTGGACCAATATTATCTCTGTAGTAGCTGTGTCTTATGTAAAATTAAGTCATAAATTATGACTTGTAAACCATTAAAGCTTAGACTGACATTGTCAAAACTAAATACATCAAACTGTGACTTATAGCTCTATAAACCCAACCACTGGTAGTTAGTAAACCACAGTTAAAGGCTTATCATTATTTTTGACAAATCTGATTTAAAATAAGCTATTCTTATTGTTTTGCACAATGCATCAACCAAGATTGGACTAACTATTGCTTCTTATCAAACTCAAAAAACTAGTTTTCTAATGGCCTGGTGAACATGGTCATTAATTTTGAGAAGTCTTCAGAACTTCTTTAAATTAATATGTCTATAGGCTTATATTGGGACCAATCAGGAATTCAGCTAGGATGACCAAATGCAAAATAATGTATTTCTTCATCCTATTAAATTGTGCTGAAGAAGGATCAAGAAAAGTCAGGACTGCAGCTGTCAACATATGATACCCTACACCTTGTTATGTACTTTTGTATCTAAAAAAAACAAAAAACGGAATTATTTTGGTCTGTTGTACTTGCTTCTTAGCTTTTCTGCAGAAGAAAGAGCTTCACAATGTGTGCAGTTTAATATGGCAACCTTCCCTAATTTTAGTTGACCACCAGCTCAGCTGTGAATGATATTGAAAAAATTAAGCAGGTTTGAACCAGGTTAGTATTAGGGTGGGGAAACACAAGAGAATTCTAGATCTGGTTAAAAAGCATCTCTGAAGAACAATCACTTGTCCAAAAAAACACCCACGGATACACAGATGGTCCTCAATTTAGGATTAAGTGATTTATGACCTGTCTTTGAAACTGCAACCATCATATCATCACTGTGGTCATATGATTTGCTTAATAACATGTATTTTGGCACCTTATTAATGATTCTTGTGCATTTTGGCCATCCATTTTTAACTAGAATAAAATACAACTCATTTAAGTACGATCTCTTGGAATACAGTCAACTATAATCTTCAAAAGTAAATGGTGTCACAATTATCAGTACAATGGCTCAGAAAAATAAAAAGATCCTACTAATTTTGCAGGTTAACCAAAGCAAACATTTCTTTTTTAGTTTTATGATTATTTCATGAAGTGGGAAAACTTTGAAAAAAAATTCCTATGACTGTTTATGAGATACATATCAATTTTTACTGTGTCATCATCTTGGATCAAAATAAGCAGCACATTAGGTAACATCTGAGAGAAATCCAGACAGGTTTCCAACTGTGCACTTAACATTACACAGGGTATAAGGTGGTTGTATCAAATACTGCCTGTGACATCAGTGGACTTTGCTTTAGAAGCCCAAAAAACTGAATGTCAGCTGATAAGTTTCATCGTTTCCTTAAACTATGTGACATTAAGGAAGTCATTAGTTTTCCCACTATAAAAATGTTGTGACTTTAATAACAGCTTGTGCAGGTGTCATTAGGGGCCATCAAGATTTAACTCAGTAATGAAAAAAAAAGTGCTGAGTTTGTTTTGTTTTTCAGAAGATCCCTTAGACTAAAACAGCTATGAACATTTTATTACTGATTTGTTATTAATGCAAATCAGAGAGGTCAGAGGATAGTCATAATCGATAGACATATTGTGCCCATAGTTAAAAATAAATTTCCATGTGCTGTTTAAAGTGTGAACGGAATCAGTGTGATAGGGATAGACATTGTAAGGGACATCATTAGGGAAATTCAAAACTGTTGAAAGTATTTAGAAATTTAAAAAAAATGGCCAATGGCAAATAACTTTCAATAGCATTGCTAAGAAAATAGCCTGAATGTGTCATAAAATTGACAAGTGTGAATCTCTGTTCAAAAAAGATTTTACTTCTCTGCTTCCTAATTTAAATGCTTTTGTTCCTCTTTATAAGGTGAAATGTATGGAAAAGAGACTGAAATAACTGAATTTTTCTCAATCAGAGGTCATTCCAGAGCATGTATTTTGCAACTGTATTTGAACTAAAAATGCTGACTTAATGGGAAAATGACAATACAGATACTGTGCAAAATATCACTACTTGTCCATAGGAAAGGCTGTCTCGAGATTCTACGCACAGATGCTACTCAAACCAGAATCTAATTGTCATAATAGTATTGAAGGAAACAACTTTACATTTTTGGATCAGGGAAGTAGGACCTTAGGGAAGGAAGTTGGAACAAATTTCTCTCTCAATTGGATGTGTGGATTCCTGTTGGTATTTCATCTTCCTGTTGTATCCATTTGTCTGTCTGTCTACCTGCCTCCCTCCCTCCCTCCCTATCTTGGTGAGATATGCACAAACCAGTGTTTTCTAAGCCTTGAAAACTTTAATACATGTGGATTTCAACTCCCACAGTTCCCCAGCCAGTGATGCTTAAAGAATCATCATATTAAATCATATTATTAAAATTATTATTACACACCTTAAAGTTGCTAAGGTTGAGTGAAGACTGCACAGAATCCTGGATATTAGGATTCTTTTTCTTTTAATTTTGCAATAGACTCTGAGAACTGTAATGCTGAATGACCATGTATAATAATGGTAAAATAAAATTTAAAAAGAAGGCTATTTCTATATACTACTTTCTTGATATTTCACCCCTATTATTTCTTTATTCCATCCTCAAGAGGATCACATTCCTGACTCTTCCCTCCCCCTTAGCAGCCACTTGATGCCTCTCTGGGGATGTTACAAGATCCACCCTGCTGCATTAGCCGAAGTGTTGCCCTTTCACGGATCCAGGCATAAGGCCAGTAGCCTTCCCACTGTGCAAGCAGCATGTCTGCGAACAGGCCAGCATATTTACAAACACCTTTTCTCTGCTTTGCAGCTCCAGCAGCTGCTACAATGCCAGGATGACAAGGGTGACAAGATCCCGTTCCAGAAGCTTGACATCTTTCTCAGAGCATTTTCCATTCCCTCTCTCCTTCTTTGGTGAATGGATATCAACAGGCTGTTCTGTATCATTCTCCCCAGGGGAAATGCAAATATCAGGAAGTGTGACAAATGGATCCTTTCCTGATCAAGGCAAAGTCTTCTTTGCAGAGCCGAGGGTCATGACTTTGTTTTTTTGCTTCCTAACCAGCACAAACATGCCCTGGCAAATCTTTTTTGTGACCTTTCCTTGTAATACTGGCTTTATCTGATCCTCGGTCCAAAGCAAAGGTAGCATGGTGTTATCTAGCCATTCCAGTTTTAAAAGCCATTCCCAAACACATTTTTTTCTGGGAATACAATCTGATTGATTTGTCAATGGATTGATTATGTATTGTCAGGTCCACTCATAGTGACCACAAAGAATAGAGTTCCTCCATAACAATCTATCTGCCAAATTCTGAAGCCCCAGAGTTTGCCATACCTGGGGAGGAAAGGAGCAATGGTGATGGGGGGTATAGGAGAGCCAGAGACTGCAGCAACATGACAACAAACAGCAGTGGGCCATCTGGGAGAAAGAAGCTTTCGTTGTCCAGTGGGGCCTCATGACATTGGTGTCACCTCCTGGTAGGAAGTAAAGTGCCATTCAAGATGTGGACGGACCATAAAAACCTGAAAAAACTTCTTGGATGAGAAGCAAAACATCTCAAAGCAAAATCAGGAAGTTCAGTTGACTCTTGAAAAAGCACCTTTGGGACAATATAGCAGAGTATTACTCTATCTCCAGTTGTTTGTATTACTGGTGACGGGATAATGGGAAGAAAATGTTGATGCAACAAATGCTGTTATTTTGATTCTTAGCATTGTGGGACATCTTGATAGACTTAATCCTTTTATGAGATGCTAACTGTGTGTTGATAAGATGGAATACCAATCCAGACAGAACTCCAAGATATAGGTTGCTTAAATTACTAAAAATACTGCAGGGGATAGCCTTTGACTTAAAAAAAAATCTAGGAGTAACTTTTTTTTAGTGTTCCTGGGGAAAATAGCAATCAATTTTGTTTCTAAACTACTCTATCCTCATTTCCCATTAAGGAATGATACGCTGTATGCACAGTTACGTGGCAGCCCCTCATTGACACTGACTGACTTCAAAAAACATTATTTGGACTTGAACAGACATTAGGAGATCTCAAGGTTGTGTACATGATAGGAAGATTGAAATCAATGTCCAGGAAGACATGTCTGGTAATCCACATATATCATTGTCAAGAAAACTACATGGAGGTAATCTGTAATATTATCTGGAGCTGTATTGAAGTGGGGTTTACACTAATAAATCTTGCACTCGAAACAGTTTTAGGTTCTTCTTCCTGTTTGGATGTGATTCAAGCTACTCACCCACTCACCCAACATTTTGGGTAATGCTGGATATTGATGTAGAAATAATTGAGAATGCTTGGGAGAACAAGCAGTAGGGCAAAGATAACTGTCCTCAGAGGCAATAATTCACTCGTATTAGGTAACAAGGGTAAAAAGTAGAAAACACTCCAATTCCAACAGAAAATACATTGTCTCCTGGATTTTAGCTTATTGATGTCAAGAATGGTGTTATACTTTCATAATACAAATAGAAAATGCAGACACAGTGGAGGAACCTGTAGAAAGAAGTTTCTCTGTAACTGTGAGAACAGATGAGATCTGAAAATGCCTTAGAATTCAGAGACACAATTAAAATAGAAAAATAATTTATCTCTGTCCCTCACTGTCATGATATAAGTATAACTGAACTGCAAAAAAAATGACATTTTAATCAAATTATTAAAAACATTTATCAACATATCTAGATTATCTGTAATGCAACCATTCTCAATCTCTAGAAATATTGCAATTCTTAACCATTTTGGCTCAAGTTTATCTAATCTGAAAGTGTCAATCTAGGAAAAGCTATTTTCTTTAGGGGAACAAAAGCATGGTTTCTTTGAGAAAAACAGACACGCACACAAATAATTTCACAAATAGGTTCTCTCTTGTTGTGTCCATATGGCTGGAAACCCCAAACTGACTGGTTTAGGTAGATAAGCCTATTCAAAATTAAACTTTGAAGTCAAGTATATTCAACACATTGTTCTAAATCATTCTGACAAGATTTATCTGGGCGATGATTTCCATTTACATGCCAAGGATCCAGTAAACAAGGCAATTAAGTAAAATGAGTGAGACCACAATTATTATATTAGTTAGATAGTCAATGCATATAACTGCGTCTCTAAATACTATTTGGGGAAAAATATTTAAAAGATAGAAAAAAATATTTTATAAAAGACTCAGTTTGATTAAGTGTGTTTCACAACCATGGCAATTGTAAGATAGTTGAACTGAACTCTGGGAATGCAAATCCATCCCTCTTAAATTTGCCAAGATTTATCTACTGGTTACGGCACAAAGTTAAAATCAGGAGACTGAGTTCTAGTTCCACCTGAGGCATGAAAACCGGTTGCATGTCTTTGGACAATCACTCTCTCATTCCAACTTACCTCATAAGGTTGTTGTTTTAGGGAAAGTAGGAGAAGGAAAAAGTATTAGATATATTCATTGCCCTGAGTTATTTCTAAAAAATAATAAATAGAATAACATGTAGTTCTAATTCAATAGCACTGTGACTTTTAAAACACATTTGTTTGTTTTAAAAGTCATAGTGCCATTGAATTAGAACTGCAATAATCAAAGTTGGGTATTCCTGATATTTATTTGTAGGAGGCTGCCTGAAAATCTTAATTGATTTTGCCTCTATTAAAACTATATTAGTGTTTATACTATCATTTTTCACTTTTTCTCACTCCTGGCCTGAAACTTTGCCATACATACTTTGGTAATTGTGTTAGAGAGGGTCCTCTTATGCAAAAGCGAATCCGTATGTAGCCCTGGATTTGGAGATTGTTCATCTCTGCTATTAAAAAAACCCTCTGTGATTGGATCCAAAGCAAATTAAGCCAAAATCAAATTAAGCCAAAATCAAACAAGTATGACTGCAATGTGTGAAACCAGTAGTTGACTAGGTTGACATATTGTGCTAAGCCATGGGTTTTTAAGCTTCTTGACTAAACTATAAACAACGTTCACAAACCACAATGACAGTCTAAACTGAAAACAGATAAACTGTATTCTGGTTTGCTAGTATATATGATTAGACTCACTATATATCATTAGGAGCAAGGTCTAAAGTATAACATTTTACTAAATGAAAACAATGTATTTTCATAATTAAAATTCCAACTTACACAAAAATATTTACCTTTATGTTTTATAATCATCTTAAGTATGGTCACGTGCAATGATTTAAATTCTCCCAATAAAATGAAACCATTCAGAAGGTATACATTGAGGCAGTGGTGAGATTCAAATAACTTAACAACCATTTCGCCCAAGGTCAGGTTGAGAAGGGCGACCCATCCCTGTCATCCAGCTCCGCCACAAATGTGGGATGAGCCTCCCACAATGACCAACCTGTTACTGGAAGAACCAGTTGTTAAATTACACCCACCCACCCCCATCAAAGTGGATTGTGGGCACTGTACTAGACTGCAATGGAGAAATGGGCAACAGCAGCTGGCACATGGGGAGGAGGAGGGAAAGTGGCCTTTTTCTTTCCTCACTCTGACTGCTCTGTTGCCCATTTCTTCATTGCAGCACCCAGGATCCACTTTGATAGCAGGAAGTTGGGTAATTTAACAAATAAATAAAAAATGAATAAATAAAAAAACCGGTTCACGTGAACCAGTACAAACCAGCTGAATCCCATCACTGCATTAAGGACAGTTGTAAATTATCCAATGCATAGCATTTCTTTACTTTTTTTTTTTTTTTTTTTGCAAATACATAATAATGGGGGGAGGTCTTTCACCTCCCTCCATCCCCACTCCAGTCAGGTAAATTTCAGCTCAGATGGCAGTTTTGGCAGCCAAGTCTGCTCGCCATGGCTGATCCAGATAACTGAGTACTTGGCGGATGGGGCCCCGCTTGGTAGGCTCTAGGGCTAAAAGATTTTGTAACATAGCAATGCAATCTTGAGACAGAGGACGCCAATGAAATGGCAGATCTTCATCTGAACCTGATTCTTGCCATATCACAAAGTCGTCAAAAAAGGAATCCTCGGGTAGAGTCTTTTCCCAAGGAAAGTAGCCAGTGAGCAGGCAGAAGATCAGCACCCCAAGAGCCCAGGCATCAAGGCTGGCATTGATGGGTAGGCCTGGGGTGCCAGCAGTGCCACGGCTTAGCTCAGGTGCAGTGTAAGGGATGACCCCAGTCACAAGCTGCAGCAGAGTTCCCTGGGGTCGGGTCAATCCAAAATCTGTCAGTTTGATGCAGTGGCAGTGACGGTCGAAAAGCAGGATATTCTCTGGTTTAACATCTCGATACACCAGGCCCCGGCTGTGTATAAAGTCCAATGCACTCACTAGTTGCTTGGCGCAGAGCTTGGCTGCCTTCTCAGGAATGCCTGCCTAGATGGATTAGAGAAAGACACTTTTTTTACTCCCTTAGTTCTTCTCAATGGACTATGACAGTGTTTTTCAACCTTGGCAAATTTAAGGCATGTGAACCTCAAATTCTCAGAATTCCCCAGCCAGTCAGAATTTTAGGAGTTGCCGTCCACGCACCTTAAAGTTGCCAAAGTTGTGAAACGCTGGTTTATAACATTTGAAACACAAGCCTTTTTCTTTTCTTCAACACAGAACTCAACCCAATCACAATTAAAATTGGACTTATTTTTTTCAGCGTCACAAGATTCTATTGAAAAAAGTTTTCAAAACTGTTGAAATTGGAATTATGATCATTATCTTTTATGGTCAAAGTTCAAAATTTCAGGTTTTGAAGTTCAAAATGCCTCATGTCATAGTTTATAATACTTGTGTTGATTTGTTGACTTGTTTCTAATTGATTTTGGAAAATTAAACTTTATATAGTATTTTTAAAATGTAATAAGTAAATAATTTATTGAATAAATCTCATGATTATTTTAAGTATTCTATGGTCATATAAATACATACATACCTTAAAATGAAACAGAACATAATAAGAGTTGGATGGGTCCTTGGAGATCTTCTAGTCCAGCCTTCTGCTCAAATAGGAAGCCCTATACCATTTCAGACACATGGTTGTCCAATCTCTTCTTAAAAACTTCACAACTTGTGGAGTAAAATTGTTCCCCTGATTAATTGTTCTAACTGTCAGGAAATTTCTTCTTAGTTCTAGGTTGCTTCTCTCTTTGATTAGTTTCCATCCATTGTTTCTTGTCCTGCTTTTAGGTGCTTTGGAGACTAGATTGACCTCCTCTTTATGTTTTAGTGTCCAATCCCCTAATCATTATGGTTGCTCTTCTTTGCACTTTTTCTAGAATCTCAACATTTGTTTTACATTGCAGCCACCAGAACTGGATGAAGGCATTATAGGCATTATAAAATGGTATTAACACTTTATGTAATCTTGATTCTATCCCTCTGTTTATGCAGCCTAGAACTGTGTTGGCTTTTTTGGCAGCTGCTGCACACTGCTGGCTCATATTTAAATGGTTG
The DNA here is from genome assembly GCA_026931265.2 of Tropidonophis doriae. Lineage (NCBI taxonomy): Eukaryota > Metazoa > Chordata > Lepidosauria > Squamata > Natricidae > Tropidonophis > Tropidonophis doriae. The sequence goes on from JAPKID020001556.1 coordinate 9,415, forward strand.
TCCACTAGGACTCCAAGATCTCTTTAACAGTTGCTACTATACAGCCACCTGTACTATTATTCCTGTGCACTTGGTTTTTCCTGCCTAAAATGTAAAAGCTTACTTTTTTCATCATTGAAATTTCATTTTGTTAAATAATACCTAAGCCATTATTATTATTAAAATATAAAAGTAACAAATTGCAGAGTTAAAATACACAGTAAATTTAAAATCTATTAATAATACTAATTTTGTAAACCTTGAAAAGTTAAAATATGCCTTACCTTGGGCTTGATAATGGAGATAAGGTCTCGATGCAGGGCTGCTTCATAGAGAAAACCGTAATGCTGGCTGGACTCTATAGCAATGCCAAACATACCAACAATGGCAGGATGGGCAGAAAGTGAGAGTGCCACACAGTATTCATATAAGAAATTCTGGAGCTTGGTACTGGATTTAGGTAGTAGCTTGAGAGCCATCGGGGTCCCTGAAAGAAGTTGGGAGGCAATATAGATAAAACCAAGATCATCAATTTCCAATAATCAGAAGGCTTTTTGGTCTTTTGATCATTGAACAATTTCAGACAACTATTCCAGCAGTGCTTTCTGTATGCAAAAACATCAAAATTTGAGGTCATTGCAACAGGTAGTCCTCAACTTACAATCATAATTGGACTATAGTCACAAGTAGTTACAATTGTGTCGAGCCATCACATGACCAGTTTGAAGTTACGAGTGTTAAGTGGAAACAGGATTATTAAGCAAATTCATTTTTCCTAATGTGTGATTTTGCCAGAAATCAGAAATAAATGCCAGAAACTGGCAAAAATAAATTACAATTCAAAGTCATGTGATCATGAGACACTACAAACGGTCATAAAGGTAAGCCTGCTGCCAGGCATCCAAAATGTGATCTTACAGCCTTTGGGATTTGTGTGGGTGTCATAACTCTGAAAATGGGTTGGAAGTATGTATAGGGAATGTCTGTTGTAACTTTGAATAATTGTTAAGTTGTAAATCAAGGGGTACCTGTATATTCTATATCAGTGATGGCGAATTTTTTTGGCACCAAGAGACAAAAAGGGAGCATGTGCACAGTACCGAATGCCAAAAAGGAGTGCTTTGCATGCACACTCGTTGAGGCTGTGACAAGGAAGCGGAGTTGCCCAGGGGGCATGTGTGCACCAGAAAATGTACTTCTGGTTTCCAGTGAGAACATATATGCCAGCCAGCAAGTCTTCCAGTTACTGCCATGCATGCACACAAACCAATCAGCTCGCTGCCGTGCATGCTCATGCCAGAAAACGGAAGACCAGCTCTTCCAGTTTCCGACACTGCCGCCAGCACAAAGGCCAGCTGATTGTCATGTGCGCATGTGCGCCAGAAACATGGAAGAGAAACGGGTGATGCTGCACATGCCAGGTGACATGGCTCCACATGCTACTTCGGACACGTGTTTCATAGGTTTGCCAATCATTATCCTATATCAATAAATATATTTGACAAGTACAGTCTAGATTTTTCATTTGAATTCAAAATATGGTGATGTGATTTTAAAATTACATTGTTTTAAAATGTTTGTAAGAGACTGAATTTATTCTGGTTAAGTCCAGATAAACAGTGGTTTAGTTAATGGATCAGCTAACATACCCTAATATTTCAGCTCTAAATCAATAAGTATTTTTTTAAAGGCACTATTGTATATAATTATAATTTGCATGGGGGGAGTGGCTGGAAAAAGTTAGTATATATTAAATGATTGGAGCGAAATGTTAAGAATAACACTAAGAGCTAAGAATAACTCAAGAAAAACAAATTTGTTTTCACACTCATTTAGAGAGAACCTGTGTTTTAACAATTTCCTTCCTCTTTCTGTAATTTTGTTGTTTCTTCCTTTTTTTATAACTATGCTAAACATAATTTTTACTGTTATATATATTTATATATACAGTAAATTGTCCATTTTGTACTGGTCTGTGTACTGTGTGGGTGTGCATGTGTGCGTGATGTGCATGTGTGTAAAAATGTTAAACTTTTCCAGGCTCTTTTTTTAAAAGAAGAAAGTATGCCTGAAATGTGTATGTTGATCAAATCCCTGTGACGAAGAGGAAACACTTATCCAGTTGCAATCTTCTCTAATGCACACCAGGCCCAGTCTTTGAACAGCCTAAAATATAGCATTCTGTACAAATCCTTAAAAATATGATTTTATACACAATATTAAAAATTTTCCCAAATCAATAATTTCTTTTGTTCCTTCTCAGTTCTTTTCTATTCAAATTGAAAAATTCTAAGTTATAGAATCAATTTTTTTCCAGTTCAGGAAAAAACATTGTAACGTCAGTATGTCAATTTCTGCTAAACCACATGTGCAATAGAATGAGACTAGAAAAGAGGAATTCCCCTTCACAGAAAAACTCTTGCATTGAGAAAAAGGGCTGGGAAGTGAATAAAACTGTTTACAGAATAGATATTATATATGTACGCACAGATCAGGGGTGGGTTTTGACTAGTGTTACTGCCGGTTCGTTTGTGCTGGATGGGTGCTACGCGCATATGCACAGTTTAATTAAAATTGTTCTGCGCATGTGCAGAACTCAACAAGATGGTGGTGACGGTGGCGACTGAGGAACCAGTTCGGGGGCGTGGCAGGCCTGGGTCGCCATATCTCTACTAATTTAGCCGAACCAGTAGAAACCTATCTCTGGTACAGATGTGCTGTTGTAACCAAAACCTGGCTCATCTAAAGCAACCAAATCACTTGAAGATAGAACATAGTTTTATTGGAATGCGTATAGGTGATCATATACTATATACTAACTATCAGTAAAATTTTGATACTTTACTGAATGGCTATAAGCGACAGTAAAAACAGTGTGTCTGTGTTTGTGTATGTGGGTGACCTATTTATTTATTAGTATCCCATATTTATTATTTTTACAAATAGCTCTAGGCAGCAAGCATTCAACACCCAACCTCATGGGTGTCAAACTTGAGGTGTCACATTGCCATCACATATTTTGTGATGTTTTCCCCATTTTTTTGGAGCTGAGGTGGGCATGGCCAACATGTGATGCATGTGGCCATCATTTTGACACCCCTGCCCTACCTCCTCCTATTTTCCCCACCACAACAACCCTATGAGGTGGGTTAGGCTGAGAGAGAATGATTGGCCCGAAATTATCCAGCTGTCTTTCATGGTTAAGACAGGACTAAAACTCATGGTCTCACATTTTTTAGCCTGGTGCCTTAGCCATTAAGACCAAACTGACTGTCTTTTTCTACTAGGTCAGCATGGCAGCTGCACTATCTTAGTTAATAGAAACAATTAGGTTTACTGAGCCACAGGTTCCTGACTAAATCTTCTCCCTACCACCACTTGGGATCAATTCAGTTTATAAGGGCACTTTAAGCACTTCATGTGTATTAGCAGTGGGGGGTGGGGAAAGAGATTTGAGTCTGGTAGTGAATGCACTTTACATTTGTACGGTGGGGGAGGGGGATATTTACTCTGACCACGGTAGTCCATTGCAACTGTCATGGTTTCAAACAAAGCCAACAAAAGAAGAGGCTATACTGTGAGCAAAATGGGTCTCTTTACTAGAGACTCAACTAAAAACTATAAACAGGTTTTTAGTTAGCATTCCTGGCTTCTGTTATCCAGCTGACTATATGGATTCAGCACACATCTCCTTACTGTTCTTGGTTGCTCCTGGTTGGCTCCAGCAAGTGCTTGTTTGCTCCAGCTCCAGCAAGCACTCTTCAAACCTGATTTGTCTCTGGCTGGCTCCAGCAAGTACTCTTTAGACCTGGATGGCTTCTGAACCAACCACAGCTGGCTTTCCTTCCTGGCTCCTCTGCCAGCGTGAGTCCCATCACCAGACACCCCTCTATGGCACGATGCAATCCCCTGCCCCTACTCATGTGTGGCAACTCCAAAATGGTACATTGTGGCCACTTTGAATGGCGCTCTGTCTTGGACATTGACAGCAACATTATTTAAATTAAAGCTTGGCTCAAATAAGTGACAGCTCATAAAATTAGTGGGTATTTGTCAGAAAATATTTGTTGATTTTATATTTGTAACAATGATACTGTTTCTTTTGACAATAAATTATATCGCCATAAGCCACTTTAGGATATTGTCTATTAACCAAATTGCACAAGTTATTAGAAAAGTATCATTAATCCAAATATCAAATATTGGAAATATAGGACTGATCAATTTTGAAAAAGACTTTATTTATACTTATCAAAAATGATGTTTGTCTTTGGTGTAAGATTCATATCTTACAAATATAGACAATGTTTATATCTAATTTACTACATTGTTACTAAATGTATATGTGATCATGTTTTATATTAATTTAGCTTGTTAATTCTTGAGGTGTTTTGTCTTTTGGTATTTTAACTTAATCATTAATGTGTTGTGTGTGTGCATATTATCACTTTTTAAAATTTGTCTTTGCATATTGTCTTATCCATATTTCGATAGACATGAAAAAGAGAGAAACATATATGTAGTCAAAGGTGGGATTCAAAAAAATTAGCAACTGGTTCTCTGCCAATTGCTGGGTGAGTGTGGCCATGTGGGCGTGGCCTACACAGCCTCCTGCACCACAAGGAGGGGGGCATTTTTTCCTTCCTCGGGCTCCATCGGCTTTACTTGAGTCTCTGGGAGGGGAAAAACAGTCCAGTCGCTTTCTCTCACAGGTTCTTGTGGGGAAAATAGGAGGGGGAATATATGTAGTGGATATCTTTGCTGCCTTGAGTTATTTGTAAAAATAAAAAAGATGTGAAAGAAACAAACTAATAAATTTAAAATGGTTTAATGGGAAAGAGAGTGGGATTGTTTGACCATACAAAGCACTCTTTACCTCTTTGCCTGTGCATCACCAGGACCACCTGGCCATATTTTCCCTTGCCCAGCTCCTTGATGATTTGGTAGTGGTCTGCTACTTCCATGTGTACCAGGCTCTGGGCAGTAATCTCCAACATGTCTGTGAGACGAGTCTGTGCCTCCATCCCCAAATTACGGTTCATGGTGAAACCCTGCAAGAAATATAAAGAAGTTGGTGAATATTTCTTATTATACTGGTATGTGAAAATGACCTCAAGGGATGAGGAATTGAGATGCTGCCTTGGGAGTGATCAGATAAGAGAGGGAGGAGGATCCAATGCCTTAATGGTCAGAGAGGAATTA
>JAPKID020001557.1:0-14595 GCA_026931265.2 Tropidonophis doriae
AAAAAATTTTGTATGAAGAATTAATATTTGTATTATGTTTGATGGAAATAATAAAACTCTTTTTACAAAAAAAAAAACAAAAAAAACACCTGCCAACATTGTAATCTCCTTATAAAAGTCTACGCTATGTCCGAATCTGAAATACTATACTATGTATATTTCCAAGTGCCACATTTGAAAAAGGACATAAAACTCAATCCTCGTTCCAATCTGAAATGTTATATATATTTCAGAGTGCCACATTTGAAACAGGGCATAATACCACTGGAAAAAGTATACAATAAAGCAACCAAAATGATCAGATTTCAGTACCTTCTTTGCAAGAACATTTGGGACGTTTTTAGTTAGAAAAATGCTAAGTATAAAGAGAGATGACTGAAATGTATAAAAATGTACACAGCATGTATAAAGTGGGCAGAGAGAAATGCTTCTCTCTCTTTCAAATACTGTAGCCCAAGCAAGGATCATTCAGTGAAGCTTCTTGGGATGACATTTTTTAAAAGAAAAAACAATACGTTTTGTCTCTACATTTTGCGTGCAAATACCCCAGAAATATTTGGTTGGCCTCAAGATGCTGGATTAAGATGGGTCTTGGTCTCATCTAGCATGGCTGTCCCCGTGCTCTTATTCTGTCAATAGAAACTGAAAAAAAGCACATCAATAAGTAAAAAAAAAATTAACATCACACATTACATTAAAATCTACTTCATCAACAAAAATCACCTTGAATAAAACACTAGATCATTGAGGTCGATGACGCCACTAGGTCATTGTTTCAGAGATATTTCCTTGTAAATGCAGAAACAGAATGACCATGGATGCACAAAAAAGCAAGGGAGAAAGAGAGAGAAACTTCCTGTCAGCTTCCCCACTGAGTTTTTTTGTGGAAAGATGGCAGGCCTCAGAAATCCTTCCTTCCTGTTGTACCCTCTTCCCATGGTATGGAACAGAAGGAAGAATCTCCATGGAGGATCATAATTCAGATACATTCAAAGAGGAGAATTCATATAATGTATCCCCATTTATGTAGAGCAACGTTTCTCCATCTTGGTCCACCTGCACGGTCCACCTGCACAGTCCACCTGCATGGACTTCAACTCCCAGAATCCCCCAGCCAGCAGAGCTGGCTGGGGAATCCTGGGAATTGAAGTCCATGCATCTTCAGGTAGGCCAAGGTTGAGAAACATTGATGTAGATCTTTATGGTGCACAATCAGTTCACGTGAAATGACCAGTAGCCAACGAAATAATTATAATAAGAATATCACACATGCTAAATAATAGGTAAGCTGCAGCATTTGGGGCCAGCCATAGTTTCCAAACACTTTAAAAATCACTCTCAAATAGCCCATACATGAAATGCAACTAAAGTTTCATGATTAGAGACATCAGGCTGTATCATACTGATGTGCATTAACTGTACTTTAGTAATTTTTCTCCAAGGAGTAGGTTTTTGCTTCAGAAGTAAAAAAGCTAACATTGTTTGAAGCTTTGATCACACAATTTGAATAACTATATTCTGGGAGAAGCCACCAAAGTGGATAAGACTAGTCTGGAGTCTGATAGGTGCATCATATCTGCAGCAGATACATAAATATTTGTACTTCTTCTTTTCCCATCAGCATATGGTTGTCCCTATTCTCCCATCCCGGCACCCTTTGTTGCCTGCAATTCCTGTTTATGAGTTTTAGTTTCAGGAATTCTCCCTCTGTTCCTCCCTCCCCTCTCTTCTTTTTGGCTGTCAGACTCTCTCTCCTGTGCCCATTGCATTCTTTTAGAACATGTCAACCAGCCTTCCTGTAGCTCTTCTTTCTCAAAGGACTGGTTAAGCAGTTCATTGCCACTCCCCTATTAATATGGGATAGCAGATAACACATTAACAGAGTTGGAAGGGACGTTGCAAGTCATCTAGTCCAACCCCCTGACCAAGCAGGAGACCCTACACCTGCCTCTATCTAGGATTGAACTCACAACCTCCTGATTGGGAGGTGAGACCTCCACCTCTAGGCCACAGGCAGGCTGTCAAAGGCTTTCCAAGGTTCAGTTAATCACCTGCATTTTGTCACTGTCCTTTTGCTTCTCAGAGTTACTAACTAGTATGATGGGGAGGGGGGAGAGTAGTGTAGGCTGGGGTTAATTTTAGTCCACTCAGTCCTTTGGATCGTCTCCAAAATGATTGTTTGCTGATTCTACTTTTAGATTGGTAAGAGATCCCCCCCCCCCCCTTCTTCCTGTCTTCACTGACTCCCACATCTCTCCTCAGGCCTCCTGTCACTTTCTAATTGAAAACCCAAATGAAATTTCCAAGCAGTTTATAGTTCTTATTATTCACTTGTTTTCTCCCCCCCTTTCTTATTTATTTATTTGTTTGTTTCCCTCTCTTTCCAAAGCCTCTCTCTTTCTTTACTCATAGTTAGCAGTTGCCAGCTCCTACTACAGAGGGTAGGAGAAATATATTTTCTGTTTTATTTATTTATTTTTAGAGAAAAACTGGGTTTTGTGTGGGAAAAGTAGATGCTGTATTAAATTAAATGTGGGGGTGTTTTTTTTTTTAAAAAAAACCTTTTCAGAACATCTGCCCATCTTTCAAAAGTGCACAATGATTATTTAGCAATATTTCTGACTTAGAAAAAAAACTGCAAAAGAAATAATATTTATCCCATTATTCTGAGTTAGAGAGCAAACAGTTCATTCAGCCCATCCACTCCTGAATGTAACCCCATCCACGACCCAGATGTAACTTTGGAAAGAATGCCTTTGACTGAAATTATTGATTAAAATCCCCCCTTACCCCCATACTTCTTGCCCAAGAAGCTTTCCAACAATAAATAAACAAAGCAATACTTTAATTCTCACTGCATTAGACTACAATGTCCATTGGACTACAATGCCTATATGACCAAAACGTGGATAAAATTATTTCCCAACATACCTGTAGAGGAAGATTGCCTTAAGAGAAGATTAGTAATTAGATTAGTAATCACAATCCATTGTTTTTCAGAAATGGAGATGCACACCCACCCATACAAAGAATGAGGATTGGAAACTCAATTTGGAAGTCACTGATTAAATGTATCCAAGTCCCTCCAAGTTGTATGTCAGAGCTGACCTCCTCTTATCTAAGATTGAATTGGCACAGATAGTCCAAAGTATAAGACTTGCCTTTTGTTCTACTGAAATCCACATTCTCATGTATGTTATTTCCCAGCATATTTGTGTTATAGGATACAAGACATGTTGTTGTTGTTTTAATTTGGGGGAGAAAAGGAACCACTGGTCTCAATTTTCTGAATGAGCTCCATGAAAATGCAAAAGAAAATATATAGGTCAATGACATAAAAGCTTGTTTGAAGGTTTTAGAATTGGAATTGGGTTGCCTGACACACATTTTCACACAATTCCTGCTGAGTAAATCAAAGTAACAGGGATCTCTTAACTTTTATCTACTTATTTTTTTATTTATTTTATTAGATTTGTATCCCGCCCCATCTCCACAAGGGACTCGGGATGGCGCACAAGGAAATAAATTAAAAACCAATACATAAAATATATGAAAATACAATTTGTCCCCATACTGGCTAAAACCTTGTGCTAAAAACCCATTTAAAACTAAATTCCCTAACATTTCCTAAAAACTCCCTAATAATTTTATTTTTTTTATTTTTGGGGGGGCAGAGGTAATTGTATTTACTGTACTTGCTTTTAAAAAAATGGTTCAAGAACAAATTAGTTTCTACTAATGAATTCTTGATAAAGATCTAGAATTTCTAAAGTTCCAACAGGAACAGAATATTGACTGGTTTTATTTATTTGTCAATATCTACCAACGGTTGGGGGGGTATATATTTCATGATGAAACTCATTATGATTTTTCCTCTTAATTGTGTGGTGAATTTTAAACCCTGGCACTGGATTTTTGTACTTCAAAACTTTAACAAATTATTCCTAATCAAAATACAAAAATAGTATAGGTAAGAATTGAATTATTCATATGTGCTTATTATCAGAGTCATTATTCTGTGATTTCCTGTTTCAGAGTTCAACTGATAAAGTTTCTTCTTCTTTTTCTCTTTATAAAAAGGAAGCCTAGATGCTAAGTCGCTGCACTGTAATAAGGCTTGGACACCTGGTGTTATTTCCCCCCTCTCTTTTCTTCATCTCGTTTCAGGTTAGTTTTTGAACTTTTGTTTTTGTTTGCTGAGACTTCTTACTGAGACCTAGGAAAGGAGTGCAGAGTACAACGAGAGAGAATTAAATTGTTTCACCTTCTAGGAGACGTTGTGCCCCTCTGGTGTGATTGTTGACTGAAAAATCTAATAACTGTGCTGGACAATAAGGCATAAAGATTGTCTACGAGTATCACAGTTGCTGATGCTGTGCCTTTTAACCAGATCACATTCTTTCCCTTTCAAAGGCTTAGAGGTCTCTTTTGCCCATCCTTTCTAATGCCAGGGTTAAATAACTATTTCCGTCTGTGGTCTAGAAATCAGCTTTGTTGTGTGGCTGTATGGAAACATGAATCAGTCTCACGATTCTTGAGCTGTAATGTAGCTGGTGCTTTTTGTCTGTAGAATTTATAAAGGGGGAAAATGCATGGAGTAAGGGGAGGAAAGTAAAATTTGCCTGAATTAAAACCTTGTTGGAATGAGTGTGAGGGTCATTCTTATCCCCAAAGAGATAAAAAGAGGAAAGAGATTTTTATCCTTATCAACATGCTAGCATAGTTTCCCATGCAGCAATGAATCTTCATCATTTAAGATAAGGGACAGCTTTACTATGGTTGCAGAACAGTACAGGTAGTCTTTGACTGCTCAAAATTAAAAATTACCCCTTAAAAGTTATTTATGACCTTGTTCCAAAACTCTGACATCAGCCTCACCCGTGGACATATAACTATATTTTGGGTACTCAGCAACTGGCTCACATTTATAGTTGTGTGCAGCATTCTGCAGTCACATAACTGTGATTTATGACATTTTTGCTGAAAACTGGCATTTACTTCAGTTTTTTAACAAAAACATCCCATAGCAAACAATGGATTTATTTAATCATAACAGTGATTACTTTATGACGGTAAATTCACTTAATGAGCCATTGTGATTTGCTTAATGACTGCCACAAAAAAGTAGTAAAATCAGGTTAGTCATTTAGGGCCATCTTGACTTATGACCATGATGGACAGGCTCCATTATGGTGGTAAGTTGAGGACTTACAAGTATTGCTATAGGCCTAGCTATTTGAAAAGGACTATGTGGAAACCAGGACAGCAGAGAAGGAAAGGGATTGGACTTGTAACAGGGACACCCAATTTGAAAGTCCCACTTCATTATAATTACAAAATCTGTAATTTTGACCTCTTACTATTTGTAAGCTCCACAGAATTACTATGAGGACAAAATGTGGTGGATATCCCTTGCGCAAGCTCCAGGTCTCAGAAAAATGGCGGGGTAAAAATGGAGCCAAAAAACAAATTCAAAGGTATCTAGCTTTTAAAAATGTATTGATAATAAATAATAAATCCTTTGTATCAGGTGATACAAAATGTGTGTTCTTGTGCTACCGTGTTTCCCCCCCAAATAAGACCCAACCCCAAAATAAGCCCTAGCATGATTTTTCAGTAATATAAGACCTACCCCCAAAATAAACTTCAGTTAAGATCATCAGCCAGATGGACCTATTTTAGTACTGTATCACCCCCCCCCCAAATAAGACCTAGACAGAAATAAGCCCTAATGCATCTTTTGAAGCAAAAATTAATATAAGACCCAGACTTATTTTGGGGAAAACATGGTATATAAGAAACTTGACATAATAGAGTCTTTTGGGTGGGTATTTGAAGGGACATATCAACTTCCATTCGCCAACTATTCCCAGCACATCAGCATATATGTTAGTCTAAGAGATTTCATTCTTATATGCATCGTTTCACAGTTATTTCACTGAAACTTAGAGGGGTGTCATCATTTCCTGAGCCAGTCTTCTGGTAGCCTAGGAGACTTTGCCCCCAAAGAAGGACATTTTCATCATGTTCCTTCAAACTTTGTCAAAGCTACTTTGGACCCCTAGAGAACTAACCCTCCACCTCTCAGATACTGGCCCTCCCCCCCATTCTCTCTCTCACACACACACATTGTTATGTTACTATCTAGTTATCTCAAATGTACCACTGTTTTCTTGATTTGCTTTATTTATTGTGTTTTCTGATTTGGAAAGTTGGGATTTCATAATTATTCACAGACAATTATGACTATTTTAAAATGTGTGGAGGGAAGAGGAAAAAAATGGTAATTAAAAAGCAGGGGTGGGAATCCTATAACCTTCTAGATCAAGGGTTCCCAAACTATGCTGGCTGGAGAATTCTGGGAATTAAAGTCCACAAGTCTTAAAGTTGCCAAGTTTGGGAACCCCTGATCTAGATGTTCTTAATATAAAACTCCCAGTATCTCTCACCATTGGCTGCAGTGACAAAAATATAGTTTTGCAATATCTGGAAGGCTACATGTTGCCCACTTCTAATGATTCTCCATTAGAAAAGTGGAGATTTTGATTGCAGATCTGAAGGAAGCAATGGCAGAGATTTGATCACAGCCTCTTCCAGCCATTTCAGCATCCACCTCTTGCTGCACTTAATTCCAGTTGGCTAAAGCAATAGCAGATGCATTTGCTTGCATTGGGGATGGAGGATCGGAGCTGAAAGCAAGCCACAGTTCTACGGCTGAAATGGAAAGGAGTGATGGAGCAATGTTTATGTAACCTCTTAGTCATATATAGGACTCTAACCAGTGAGAGGGGAAGTTTGAATGCGTTGGATATTATTCCAGTGACTTTCTTCTTGGTAATGAGCCTGGTATCTCTTTTCCTACATTGAAACCCAGCCTGGCATGATTGCTCATGATTTCTAGTTTGCTTTTTCTCTTCATCCCACTCTAAGTTATATCACTTGTGACATATTATTTTCTCTGCTTTGCACTGCAGAGCTGCAGGGATTCTCCTTTTTAGCTAGCAAAGAATTTCAAGGGTTGAAAAAGGAGAAAGACATACAGTAGTGTGTTTGTATGTTTACCCACCTGTCCATCAGAGAAGGCATTCCAATCTAATCTACCTGCTGCTGCATATTTTAATTGTTCACCTCTACTTATAAGCCCTGAAGTTTTGACATCTCTTGGTTTGTACAGAAGCAGAAGAGAAGAATTGGCAGAGGGATGGGAAATCCTTTACCTGCAAGACTTTAATACATTTTCTGTTACTGACTCATTACATGACCTTGAACAAACGCATGCTAGGCTTCATTTCCATTCAGTGAAAAAGAAAACAAAAAGCTACAAAATACAGTCATTGTACATGCCTATGCCGCCAAAATGTAAACAATTTGCAGAGTGACAGTGTAGTGTCAAACTCATTGTGGACTGTATCAGGATTTTGTTTGCCCTTGGGCACTGGGATGGGCATGGCCTGGTCTTCATGGCTGATTGGGTGGACATGGCTGAGGTGGACCAGGGAGTGTCTCTGGGACAGTCCCGTGGGAGAACTCTGGTTCTATTGTTGGCTAGACCTGGCCCACAGGCCACAAGTTTCACACATTTGGTGTAGGATAAAATGTAAGTAGCAAAACATGGAACAGGAATGGTAAAGGAGCAGCACTGGCTAGCAGTCCGTGAACTTCATCTCTTTTTCTGATCCTTCAGATTTGTTACCCGCCCCCCAATTGTATCATGGTGTGTACTTTAAACCAGTTTTCCAGATATGTTGGACCAACAAAAGCCACGATTCTCAGTTACCATGAAAAGCAGTAGGTGGAAGAAAGCTACTTTAGGCAGAAAAAGATTTGATGTTTCTTGTTTCAGTTTTGATGCCGTCTGACTGTGGGTGGTTTACAAATATAAAATTAAAAGAAAACCAACTATATTAAGAAAAACAAAATAAAATAATTGACTGGAAGATATTTTCAAGGTTTGAAAAGAATAATTTAGGAGAGATTAATGCTGCAAGATGGTAAATATAGAATTGCAGAAGGATATTTAAGTTGCTTTCAAAACCATTTCTGGAACTTGCACATGTATCTCTTTTCACATGCAAATCCATTCCTCCCCCATTCCCCCCTCCTTCCTGATTTTAGCAACCTAATTTAGAAGGTGAAACAAAAAAGCTATTTTTTGGCTGTCATTATTAAATGATTCAGAGTCAGAAACCTTTGCTGATTTGCTGCAAATCATCTTGGTGTCTGAGAATGCATCCTAGTTTCCCTTCTAGCTACCTGTATTAGACTGCGTGGGATCTATTGAAACAGAGCCTTGAATCCAGAGTTGAGTGGTGTTCTCATTATTAGAATGCTATTTACCTGCTCAAAACAGGTAGCAGCACTCTTTTTCAAGCATCTCCATCATCAGTCTTAAGACACTGGACATTTATTTGGTACAGTAACCAAACAGGATAGGCTCCAATGGATAACTAAGTCTGCGGGAAGAAGAATTGCACCCAAGCTTGCCTTCCAAAGAAGACTGAGACTGGATAACTAAGACTGCAGAAAGAAGAATTGCACCTAGTAGGAGGCTAGTAGGAGGGCTGAGAAGATATCTGCAGATCCCTTCACATTCTGTTTCAAATCCTCCCCTTGGGGCAGTGCTATAGGGTTGCAGGCCAAAACAACTAGACACGGGACCATTTTTTCCCCTTGTTTCAATCACTCTACTGAGTACTTAATTCTCACAGTGCTATCTAATGTCTATGTGTATTTAGCCATGTAGTATGGCTATGGTATTATTTATCCTTCTTATTGTTTTCTTTACTCAGCCCTCTTCTTTACATAGTAACATGTTACTATGTTAATCACTCTTATGTTGCCTTGCATGTGCACTGAGAGCTTCTGCACCAGAGACAAATTCCTTATGTGTGTAATCACACTTGGCCAAATAAACTATTTAGTTCAAGTAATGCTCTAACCAAGCTTTCCCCAAGTTGAAACCTGCTATATGTGTTGGTCTTAAATTCCCATAATCCTGAACTGACAATATTGAAGGGGGATTCTATCATTCAGATATAGGAAAACTGATTTATGTTTCAATGCCTATTTGTTAGATCCAATGTGCAAAACTACCATGTCATGTGAATATATGTTTGTGGGGTGTATATTATCCCATGTCAGAGTTTTGGCTACATGACTATTATTATGAGATAAACCCATGAGCAAAAACCAAGCACGCACAACACACAGAGCCTTTAGACAATTAATAGTGGTTTCTTTCCAGGAGAAGGGCGGGATATAAATCAAATAAATAAATAAATAAATAAATATATACACACATACATACATATACATATGTGCATGCATATACATATACATACATACATGTGCAGACATACATATGATAGACAGAGCCTTTAGACAATTAATAGTGGTTTATATATACATATATATAGACATGCACATGGAAAATAAGTCCCTTACCACTCAGCTTCGGAAACAAGGAAAGAAAATAAGATACATGACGAGAGAGAAAAATGCCCTCTAATGGCCACTTATATAAAATCTCCTCTTAAAATGGTAAATGACTTGTGTGACCCAATCAGAGTCTTAAACTGGTTGTACCTATATTGTTGAATCATCCTTACAGTTTGCAGTTTACAACCTTACATCAGCTGGCAGCTATTAAATCCTCATTATCTGCTATCCCAGTAGTACAGTCCCTTGGGAGATGAAATGTATTAATTGCTCTCACAGTGTTGCTTCTGTGTTTGGTTCTCAGCATTTTCTAAGTCAGGGGCTCCTACGTCTTCACTTCTGCTTGCTAGTGGCCACTATCCTGAGAAGTAAATAATTAAAATGTATGGTTTTCTTTTCAATTTGATCAATTGAGCACAACATTTACAATCTCAGTTTCCTTGACTGAGCTTTAAATTTTAAATTTGGGTATATTTAGAATTTATAATTAAGGGTTTTAGCGCAGGGGAAAAGTTTGTTTAATTTATTTTAATTGCTCTGTATTTTTGTATTATGTTTTTAGTACACCCTGTGCGCCGCCTCGAGTCCCTTGTGGAGATGGGAGTAGGATATAAGTTTAAATAAACTAAACTAAACTAAACTAAACCAATAACAGCAGTAATTTTAAGTAACACTGATATATTTTAAATCTTTTCAATCCACTGTAGCTCACAAAATCTTGTATACTTGATTTTTATCCTCCTATAACGTAGTACTTTACAGTTGATCTGTAGTAATACATAAATGCTCTATCTGCTATTGGGCATTCTGCATTTCAGTAGAGTGATTTTTTTTTCCAGATAAAGGAATATTTATTACTATATGCAGTATAGTACCCTGAAAGCATTTAATTGTGCTTTATAGGAAGAGGCATGGGAAGAAATCATATTTAAATGTTTCAGAAGTTGGCGGCGAACTGTTTCAAGAGTTATGCATACATTAGGGGTGTCAAACTCAATTTCATTGTAGGCCGCATGAGGGTTGTGTTTGACCTTGTGGGGCTGGGATGGGCATGGCCAGAGTGGGCATGGCCAGCTCAACCTCATTCGCATTGGAGGCACCTGCATTGGCTCGAGTAGTTGGACAGAGAAAGCAGGCTCCTGAGCTCCGTTTTTGCCTGCAACAGCCTCCTGCAAGCCTCTGCCAGGGAAAATGGAGCTTGGGAGGGCGGCATCTCCATATTTGCTGGCAGAAGCATCGTGGGCCAGTCCTTCACAGTTTCCAGGGTGGCCTCACAGGCTAGATCTAAGCACCCCAAGGGCCAGATCCGGCCTCTGGGCCTTGAGTTTGACAGCCCTGTGCTACATGTTCCATGCAAATAAATTAAAAGTTTGCAGCAATAAAATCTCACATCTCACATTTTTAGACAATCAAAAAGCAGTTCCCCCAAAAACCCTTGCTCACCTCATCCTCTCCCTGTGGGGAGGAATGGTTTCATTGTCCTTCTTCCAGAAAAATATTGGGGGTGGCATCCCAATTACCCTACATTCTAATCGGACAGGATGTCCTTCTGGCACACCACAGTTCTGTAGTCTCTCTAGTATCACTGGGGCTTTTTTAACTTCCTTTTCTGCAAAAGAAGAAAGGAAAGGTGGATTTATTGATTTATTTTGACCTTAAAATGATTGAAGTTGTTCAAAACAGTTTCTGGAAGACTCTGAAAAATGTCTGCATGTGGCAGGAGTGTCTGCAGTATGAGGCTCTGTGTGTGTGTCTGTGTGTGTGTGTGTTTTAAAAAGTCTAGGATGGCTGTAAGTATATAATCAAGGCCCTGCCCATTTTTTCATATGTTGTCCCTGATTGGCAAAACCCAACATTTTGAATGGGGACATCCAGTTTACTTCCTGGAATCCTACCTCCTTGCCAGCTCTTCAATGAAGACAAGGTCAAGAAACAGACAATGGGAATACATACATATATATATATAAATGTCTGTGTTTGTGCGTGAATGTTCCAGCATAACTCTGGAACGCTTCAAGCAATTTCAACCAAACTTGATACACAGATAACTTACCCTCTGGAAACAAATACTGTAGCAGTAAGACACCCCTAACACATCTTGGTGTTTGTGTGTGTGTGTGTGTTTTAACATAACTCTCGAACGCCTGGAATGAATTATATATATAGTGTCAAATCACAGTACTTTAGACAGTGATAGTGTGATTAGTGTGATAGTGTTAGGATACAGCCTGTTGTGCCTTAAGATGGCATCTACTGTACAGCACAGTGGACTTGCCGTGGTAATGGCTTCATGGTACTCCACAAGGGGGCTCCAACCTAATACAGAATTAGGATAAATAAGTACCCGAGCAATGCCGGGTTATCGGCTAGTAAGGGTACATTAAACAAAATTTTGAAAGCCTATCCAAAATCCTCATTGCATAATTTTTAAGACCATAATGTCAAGGCATGTCTCCTTTGCATCTCTTTCCCATGCTTTCTTCTTTCCAAGGCCTGAGCAACCCCTTTTTCTTCTTTGATCTCCTTCTGAATGCCAGTGTTAAATGCCTCTATACTCCACATTATTCGGAGGCTGTGCTTTTTCTACTGGAAAAGATATGGAGCACTGTAAATATCTATGTCAATATTCTAGATGTTTTGGCCACCTTAACAGCTGTTCTCCCCAGAGCTGGAGGACATAAAAAATTGGGGTTTGACCAATGACATTCAATCCACTGCAAAGAAACTCTGGCTCTTGAATTCAATCAAGCTCCCCATTCATGGTACATAATTTATTAAGATAATGAACATGTCAGAGTGTTTGCGGTGTGACTGTTATTAGAAGACAACCCAGGAGCAAAACACAGCACACAAAGACTTCGACATTTAACAAAGGTTTATATACAACATATACAGAAATACATGTGGTAGTAAATACCTGACAATCAATCTTTTTATTAACTCCACACAGAGAACCTAGCAATGGATACCGGACACAAGGAGAGAAATACACAAGGAGAGAGATTCACAAGGAGAGAGAGAGATATGCCCTCTCATGGCCTCCTTTATATAGACAGCTTCTTAAAGTGGCAATAACCTGGCTTCTTAAAGCAGAAATACCTCTGCTGATTCATTGTCATTTCATCATCTTAATTTACAGGCTTACATTGGGTGGTCAGCTTTAAAACATCATTACCGTGAGAGAACATTTTCACATGATTCAATTTTCAGCCACAGGGGTTTAGTTAACAAAGTACACAAATGGTCTAATGCTCAGGATGGGTGAAGAAGAACATCTAATAAAGACTTGCCTACAACAGAGAGTTCCAAGCTGAAGGAATTTTGCCCTGTTTTGTTGGTGGCTATGCAGGTGTAGATTCCAGCATCACTTTGTCTGAGAGGATCGATAAGTAAAGAATGTACTCCATTTTCTCTGATCAGCATTTTGTGAGTGGCATCTGGTAACACAGGCTTGCCATTCCGAAGCCACATCAGATCTGGTGGTGGTAAGCCACTTACCTAACAGAGGAGAAAACAAGTCGTAAGCAAGTTACATACTTTTTCATATTAGTGACATCCATTCCAAGTTCGTTGTTCTTGTAAAACAAATGAGGTATGAAAACAGAGAAAAGAAATCATGTTATAGGCCCGCATCATGGTGAATCATAATTGGTTGCATAAGCTTTAATTAACCATGATTTATTAAACAATAGTTGGCTTGGATACAAATGCACCAAACCAACCTCAAGCCTGCTCCCTGTGATGTGCAAACTGAATGTCAAACACAATTCAAAGCCTACATTAAATGTTAAACCTTAAAATAAACACATGCATCATCTAAAAGCTGGAACCCGTGTTAATGACAGTCACCAATGGATGGTTTTCATGGCAGCGTCTGACATTTGCTGTAAATCCACCAATCGCTTTCCTTAACTTGCCTCAAACGAAAGCTATCTGGTAATGCTTGTGTTCTGAGAGAGTATGAGGAAACAGTAATGCAAATAATAATGGACTGTTACTAGTGCACCCTCTGCACCCCCTATGCTGGTGAATAAAGATAGCTCCCCCTACAATCCCAATACCTTGCAATCGAGTCTGCAAAGCCGGCCTTCATGGGCTACCATGTCTCCAGGTGCCTGCAGGAAATATGGCCGGAAAAACCGCTCCTGCAGTGGTTCCCGATCTCTTTCTGATACACGGGACCTTCCCCTGCATTTCAAACACATCAGAATATTGGCTAGGTGTGCAGAAAGAAGAGCTTTTAGATATAAGAAAACATGGCCTCCTGAATTTCACTGCTTAGAAATTAAGGCGTTCCAAACTCACAACTTGAATTTGCCAAGTAAAACTCACGCTAACCACATAGTCTATATTTTAGCATCAGACTCTTTTTTTTAATTTTATTTTTTTTACCTGTGAGACTGGATGGTTGTTGATAATCTACCCCGCAGTGAAGGAGTCTGAACCATTAAACGACCAGAGCAGCTGATTCTTCCCTGCCAGAACACGCAAGAGAGAAGAAATGTTATTTGTTCATTTGCCACGTATCGGTCATTCTTCATAGCTAGATCTCATTTGTGATATGCAAGGCTGATTTTTTAAAAAAAGAAATAAGACAAAAATCTTATTATACTTCTACAAATCTTACACTGCAGTTATTGCCGTTGTTGCTAAGATTCAAAATCAACTGATAGCAGTTGATCAATCAATCATTAAAATGAACTTTCAAAACGTCTGAGTCTGTCTTCGTCCTCTTACGTTTAAACAATGTATGTGTGTTAATAGGAACTTGTACCTGAGGATTTGCAGCCATGAATGTATAGTTTCCATCATCATCATTTGTAGTAGTTTCAATATGTAAAGAACAAGTTCCATCCCCCTCTCGAATCATTTTGAAATGTCCATTCTTCTTTGAAATCTGTTTGCCATCCTTAAACCAGTATACCTGGGGGATTTTTAAAGAAATATCTATTGTAAGTAGTCTTGTATTGATGACTATAATTCTATGTATATTGGCTTAGAAGAAAATCTCATTGAATTCATTGGGATTATTTATTTGATATTTATTTATTTGAACCACTGAACTATATCTTTCAGAGATCCTGGAGCACCGAGGAATTGCGAGAGGACTGGAAAAGAGCTGATGTGGTTCCCATCTTCAAAAAAGAAAAAAAAATA
>JAPKID020001558.1:0-12652 GCA_026931265.2 Tropidonophis doriae
TCAGAGTCCTTACTTTAATCAGCTTCTCTTAAAGTTCTAACATGTTGCAACTTGATAGGTTGTAAGTTTCCTTTGGTGCTTTATCTCCTACAATAACATAGCCATATTGCGCTAACATTTATGACCATTTTTTTCTTTTTTAAAATATTGATCATTGTAGATTTTTCTTGCTACTGTTGTGACTTTTCCTTTCTGCATCCTTAGGCAGATAGGTGAAAGGTTGACACTTTTGAACTGTGGTGCTGGAGGTTATTATTACGCATCCCATGTACTGCAAAAATAACAAGCAAAGAAGTTCTAGATTGAACATCATCAAAAATATCACTTGAAACCAAAATCACCAAACAGAGGCTATCATACTTTGGTCATATCCTGAGAACTGACTCACTTGAAAAATTAATCATGCTGGGAGTGATCGGTGGAAAAAGGAAAAGGGGCCACCCTAGTAACTGCTGGTTGGACCCTACAAAAGATGACACTGGGATGACCATGATGGATCAGAAGGAGGCAGTGCAAGACAGAGGGACATGGAGAGTGCTGATCCATAGAATGGCTGAGGGTCAGACACAAACGAATGATGCTTCCTTAGAGCTTTTTTTTCTCCCTTCCCTTTTGTCAGAATTCCTTCTGCAGAGGAAATGGCAAAATTTTGCATATAAAACCTTTTTGTTGATACATGATTATTTCTTCCTGTGAAAGGAGGCTTCATACACGGCTTTGGACCCCTCACATTGCCTTGCATTTGATGTATGTTTGCATCAAACTAATAAGGTTGCAGGTAATAAACTTCTGTAGAAAGCACTTCAGGAACCCTCCATCTATTATCTTAACTCCCTTGGAAATTGCACTCATCCTCACTTGAAGAAATGCTGGCTTGGTGCAGTATTTCATAGGGTGGGTACAGAGGTACTCTAGTGAAGTTGTACCGTAGATTCTAGCTATCACTGGATAGGATTGCTCTAACCTGTTGTCACAGCAGCACCTATGTCTGAAACAATAGCAGCAGGTTGTGAATCTGGATTCACACAGCACACTAACATGGTTGCTTAATGTTGTTGAACGTATAGAAGCCCAGCCATTATGGTATGTTGAGCAATTAAAGGAAAGTAGTAAACTGGTTTGGCACAGTAAGAGGGAAGCAATCAGAGGAAGAAAAACACAATTCTCCATTATGTTGGGTTTGACAATTTCAGAGGAATAAAGGTGCTGTATTCTAGGCACTCAGTGGAGGTGAAATAATTTATGCTAGGGTGAAAAAGAAATTCAGAAATGGGGTGGTTTGCCTCCTTTCAAAGTTTGATATCATTTTTATTATAAAAATATTAAACTTAAAATTTACATGATTCTAGAACAATTTAATTTGGCCATAAATTTTTAGTACAGACTGTTACCAGGATGCTTATTTTTTTATAAATAATAAAATCCTATCCTTGTAGAAGAATGATGTGCTACTTTGCATTGTCAAATGGCTTTTATCAGAAACACTCTCAAGCAATGGTAGAGACCAGAATTTATCATGCCAGCTATCTATGAGATAATATATACAGAGTATGTTTTCCTTGTTTTAGCTATAATTTGGCTGCTACAAGTAGAAATTCAATAAGATCCTTTTTAAAAAAATTATAAGAAGAAACTCAAATAGGGTATAAGGAAAGCAGCCAAGGCACACCAGAGAAGTCAAAGTTCATTGTAAGACTGTGATGCACTCATCCCATTCTGAAGTACTGCTGTGATAAGTATATGTCTCTACCTGTTGGTTGATGACCTACTGAAGAAGGATTTAATTTCATTGCACACATGTTGTGCATTGACAGTAAAGGTTTGATTTGATGAGAGTTCAGCTAGTGAAGACCAATCAGCCTACAACCAACTCCCACAAATCAGATAAACACCAAGAGACAAGGAGTTGCAATAGAAACGGCACAGGGTTGGTGAAAGTCGGCAAAATTCATTATGGTACTAGTTGATGTTGAAACGAGATTGGACAATGCTTGGAGAAATTATAGGAATCAATTTTACAATAGTAATAAAACCGGATGACAGTCAGACTTTCCAAAAGGCAACAACAGTGGATACCCAGAACGTAAATAATCAAGTGGATATTGAATTGCTGGATGGATGTGAATACCCAGTGGACCAATTTCCATTAAAAGCATCCGGTCATTTAATATTTACGTGTTCGGATGCCTGAGCGCCGCTGGGACATTCCAGCATCGCCTGGTGTTGCCTTGTACTGCACATGCTCTCTTTCGCCAAAAATCAATAGAAGGAGCGTGCTGCAGGTGACACCCACTGCAAGAAGTGAAGGACGCTCTTAAAGCTCCCAGGCACCGCCTCGAACCTGCGAGAAGCCTTTGCGAGGGACGAAACACCAGCAGGTCTCGGGGATCCCGTTTCCTCAGATCTGCTCCGGTCCTACGCCCAGCTCCGGAGACTCTGGGAAGGCTTTCCACCTGCCTCTCCATGCGGAGAAAGCAAAGCTCTTGGGAGGAAAGTGATTCAGTCCGTTTGCTCCATAAATAAACGCGTTCATAGAAGCCTCTTGACGTCACACGCTCCGGCAGAGGGAGGTTGCTTGGAAAGGGAAAGCTGCGGCATTCCCCTCCGAAGGCGGCGGGGGTGGGAAGCAGAGCGAGCGATCGGACTCTGCGTGGATTCCAGATTGCGGTGGAGCGCCAAGGACCCAGGAGAGTGGACCGCGCAGAGCTGGCTTAGTCGGGTCCCGGCTGCAGAGGAATAAAATCAGGAGAGTAAGTGAGCTTTCCCTCTCTAAACCACTGCAAGTCCACGAACACAGACTTAAAATTTGGAGAGCGGAGGCTGAATTTCTGTGAAGTGCCGTCCGCAGAAGCAAGGCGACTCTGGGGTGGCTTTTAGGTAGGTGGGGGGGTATAAAGGAGAGGGAGGAAAGCCAACGGCCTGGTTCCACAACACGCTTTGCGGGGGGACGACGACGACAGGTAAAGGTCTTGTATGTTCGAGCATCGCATGCCATAGGCTCGGCTCAGGTTCATCTTTTGATGAAGATGGTGGGAACCCAGGATGAGTTGCGGGAATGCAGTCATTGGGTAAAGGTGAAGAACAGGCGTGGACTGGACTCAGATCCTCTTTGGCTAGTCGAGGACTCTACGATATAGGAGAAAATGTAGAGCAGGCTCGTTTGCATTCGGTCCATTCCTAAGTCCCTAACCATTTAATTCGAGCTTGCAGCCATCCTCAGTTGTGTGCCAATGGTAACATAGTTGGAGCCTAAGTATTTCTGAAGGCTAGTGTGTGTGTGTGAGAGAGAGGGAGAGAGAGGGAGAGAGGGAGAGAGAGGGAGAGATGGGGAGCAGGGAGGCTTCCAAATACCTCATAAAGTGAAAGGCAGTTTCCTTGATAGTTTAGCTGTATTTCAAAATGTCTTGTTGGTGACTTCAGTGGGTGGGTGGACGGACAAGGGTGGGGAGAGTTACCTTACTGGTTCTCTGACAGGTAGATACTTAGAGTTCCTAACCAAGAGAGTCAGGGTTTGCAACTTCAAGCTAGTGAAGTAACATTTTCTATGACTAGAGATGAAGGAAGAAAAGAAAGCGTAGTAGACGTATCACCAAGGCATTACTTCCATCTTATTGAATTTTCATATTGGCTTTAAACCATAATTGAAATGGAAAATCACAGGAACTGAATCTATCTTTTATGGAGCGGGTTATAATAGGCAAGAGAACTTATCATTAGGTCAACCAAAATGAATTGTTGGTCAAAGATTAAGAATTCAGATGGCTTGAGAGAGATTCCTTGATTGCACAACAGAACAGTGCCATTAAGATGGGTTAAGAAGGAAAATAGAAATCTACTGTTTGCCACAGCTTTCTCATACCACATGGCCACTTAATTCATTCATAGCCCTTTCCATTAAATTAGTGTCTTTCGTGTGACCAATGAGATAAAAAAGTGAAATAACAGGGCAAGCAGTGTAGTCTGATTTCATTCCTAGAGGGGAAAAGAAAAAATGTTTGATCATTACCGTCTGACTTGAGCTTCATTGTGTAGAAACAGAACTACATAATATGATAATTGTGCTGAAGAGTAGGTCTCTAGATTAGGCAGCTCTAATGGATCCTTCCTTTGGTTTTTTTATATAGAAAGCTACTGATCTTCAACTCCCTCCTTGACCCTCCTCCCTCTCATGTCATCTGTATATCTTAGTTGCCTCACTGTCTGCTTTTTTTAAAAACCATTAGTGCATTTTTTAAAAAAGATTGCTTAATACTCAGCCTCTAGTTATACTTAAGATTATAGTTTTTGAAATCCCTAGTCGTAGGTTATGCTGTCAGGGAGATTACAGGAGTGGAATCCTAAAGCTTCAGAAAGTAGGTTGGCCAAAAGTGACTGAACTAGGAAGGAGTAAAGAAATAGGAACAAAGGAATGGAATTGTTTATGCATCCCCTTCCTGAAGCCAAAAAATTTGCTGTCCTCATATGTAATGATGGCTCCCATATAGAGAATTTTAAGGGGGACTCTTATGGTAGGTACCAACCTTGACTGGTTTTAGAAAAACTGAACAGGATTATATCTAGTTAGTACTTGGATGAGAGACAATTTTAAAAACCCAAGAAAGAAAAACAATTTTCAGAAGGTAGCAAAGGACTGTTCACTCCTCTGTTGTGAGAAGAAAATGCTATGGGTGCATTGCATCATCACCAGGAATCAAGCTAAAGACTATTAGAAATATTCATGGGCAACCAGATACTACAGAGAGTTTTTTATATGTGTGTGCATGTGTATGTATGTGTGCGTGTGTGTGTATACATACATACACATACACACATTTATATATACATACATACATACATACATGCACACACACATATACATACTTAGAAAAACTCACACGTGTGTGTATTTATATAAAGTGTTATGTCAAAGCACCTGGTATGCCCAAACATGGGAGGCAGCATTTATTTATCAGCAAAAATGCAGCACATCTTTGTGTTGCATTTTTGCTGATAAATAAGGGAAGTAGCATGCTCCCTCCCATTTTTGGGCACCCGGTGCTTTGACATAACACTTAATCATTTCCTTGGCTCAGCTGATAAGGGAGGAGAGTCTGTGGCTGAGAAGTTAATATAACTGCTAATATATAAAAACAGCCCATGTTCAAATCCCAGTATGGGTATGGCTAACTGATGAGAGCTAAATAGCTTGAAATAGATCTATACTAGTCTCCCCTTCATTTATTTATCAGCAAAAATGCAACAAACATGCATATATATGGTTTGACAATTGCAAAGTGACATGCTTGCAATGTCCCAGTGCCCTACTGGATACTGCATGACAGAAATGTTAGTTGAAGTGAGCCTTTAGAACATTCCCTCATCAGCGCTCTTTCTGTGCCCTCTTGCTTCACAGGCCAGCAAATTTCAAAGAAGCACTTTCAAACTGGCTTCAGCTTTTATTTATTATTTGTTGTGGAGGATGTGCTACTGAACAGGGGAGCGTGGGACAATGCTGTGTCAAGAGAACCACTTTGCTGCAAAAGAAATGGCTGCTGGAATCCTTTTCTATACTGATGTTAGGTGATGTTTGGAATGGTGCTTTTGTTGACTAGCATGATGGGCTAATGTTTTAGCAGATGTTTTCCAAGGCTAATATGCCCCCAGCTCTTCTTTAGAAGGAAAAATGACTGTTTGTCTCCTTGTGAGTAACTTTTTATGCTGCAGTCTGAAAATTTTGCCTAACATCCAATATCTGGATTTGCAGACGAATATCACAACAATTGTTCAGTACTGATTTTTGAGTGGAGTTTATTTCCAGTAAGTATACGGCAATTTTTCCTAGAAGAACTACTTATAATGGACAAATTGAATCAGGCTGGCACGACCTCAAAGAAAAATATTTCCAAATTGGCCCATAATATTGTTTGCTGTCAAGTGTATTTTACATAATAAAAAAAACTTGCGGTGCTAGCTGATATTTATTCTATTTTTGGTCTCATCTCAGTACCACCAAGATAACTAGTATTATCATTACATCTTTAGTGTGGTTGTTGAGCAGAAAAAAGTTCAGTGAATGCTAGATTGTACCTAATATACTGGATAGTAGATATAATGAATAAAAGTACAGACATAGGGATATTTTGTTTCCAAAGACTTTTATTTCCCTTAGCATTGTGTTACATAACACCTGATCTTATTCATCCAATACCAATTTATATATATTGCTTTTTATAATAACCAAGGGTTTTTTCAACAGAATATTTATTTATTCTCTAACAATTTTGTTAGATTCTCATCTTGCACTATATTGCTCTCAGACACAACTACTGATCAATTTTTAAGATGAATGCATTAAAAGGAATAAACACAATATACGAAAAGATTTTTTGGGCTGCTGCTTTGTGAAGGTCACTTGACTCATTATAAAATGAAAACCAGGCCCCAGTTGGCAAAATGGAGCTTTGGGACAAAAAGGTACTAGAGTTTTTCAGTATATGCTGGACTTTTGGTTTATACATGATGCGTAGCTATGGTTTTCTTAACTGTAGTGTGTTCAATAAATCACAGAGGCTGAGTTCATATAGCATGTTCCACCAGAAAAAAAGCCATATGATGACTGGCTATAAATGTGAATTCAGCTTTAGATATTCAGGCATGCATCCCACTTGCCTGAAATATTTCAAAGGTCTCAATATCTTCAGTAACTGTGGAAGGAATTTACTAGAGACTTATATTTCTGTAATATTTACATGCATATTCAGATTAAGCATAAAATGATGTATTAATAAAATTCACAGATCTCTTGTTTGCATCAGATTTCTAACAAAACTCAATATGGGTATTTTTTCAGAGAAAATAAGGTCAACAACCTCCTCTAACTCTTGTCCCTTGGCTTTTGGAAAAGAAAATCATTTTCCAGTTCTACTCAGGCACTTCTGAAAAAAAATCATAACCATTAGCTTTCTATTTGGTAGATATAAGGGGCATTGGTTGCCTAAGGGGGCATAAGGAATCCGACATTGTAGCTTATGATTTGTAGGAATAAACACATTCTCTTCTAACCTTTTGAAGAGTGTCTTAAAGTCATAACAATATATTTAAAAAATCCAATACAATGGTACTAAATGGAGAATGATATAAGCTGTTTCTCTACTGTTTGTGGCTGAAACCCATTCAAATGGATTTGCTTCACCCCAACAGAAAACACATGATGCGTTAGATGCATTATGATTTAATATAGCTTAAGACCACAAACTGGAACATCTGCTGACAAGCTACACAACAAGTATTGGATATATTAGATGCAGAAATGTGATGCAATATGGAAAACATGTGGTACAAAGAGCCATTGGACCCAGAACTTATTTTTCCCAGATAGTTTTCATCGCAATTGTAGCACGTTATCAATTATACTGTACTGTATAAAATATTGAACTGATACTGATGTTCAAGTCTCTGTCCATCTTGCTGGATGATTTTGTGCTGAGAAATAATGACTGGCCCTATTTACACCATGGAACTGTTGTGCTCCTAAAGGAAAAGCAACATAATGTAATAATGAGAAATAATAAAAAACATGTTACTTTCTGAATATTCTTTTGTAGATTAAGGAAGAACTGACATCAGTAGTACCTAGTTTATGAATGGTAACAGCAGGGAAATCTTAGGGTAACCACTACAAATACTGGTACATGATAGTTAGAGTAATCATTGGAGTTGTGCAGAACTTTGAACTTGATTGGGGAAAATGCTGTGGAATGTGGGAATGTGAATACAGAATCTTTCTGTGACTTGCTACACAGTTGCATCTAGATTCAGAATCACATTGCTACTTTATGGAGATGTTTGCTGCACTCATGCAATCTTTTGAACACTTGCAGCTGCTTTAATGAGCTGCAGGACAGATTCATGTTCCCACACTTACTTTCTTTTTTTCTCAGAAAATTTTTATTTTTTATTCTCTTACATACCATTTTACGTATACCTTCATATAATTCTTCTTCTTTACATTTAGCATTCTTATACATTTATTATTTCATTTGATAGATTATAATATATATATACAGTTTGGGTTGCTTTGTTTACCATCCCTTCCTCCTGTTGTAACACCACCTTATTTTCCCTTTCTTTTCTCCCTTCCTCCCTTCTCTTCTTTCCTCCTTCCTCCGCTCCTTTCTCCTCCTCTCTCTCTCTTATATTATTGTAGGTGTCTCTTTCAAGTCTCAGTTTATGTTTCCTTGGGATGGTATTTCCGCAAACTCAAATATAATTGATATCATTTCTTATTCCCTTATCTTCACTAATCTATCCTAACTATATCCCCCTCTTTGTATCTCTCTGTTGTATATACTTATATATTTAATATTTTCTTTTCTGTTTTCCCTTTCCATCTAACAGTACATCATCTGGGTTCTATATCTTCTTGCTACTTTCTTTTCTAGTTTCCTTTTTTTTGCCAATCATAAAATCTTTCCCATGTCTTGAAATACTCCAATAATACCTAGTAAAATATCTCTGGTCTAAATTCTATTTCTTGTTGTAACATTTTCTTTAACCATACTTTATCTTAGTCCAGTATTTCATTACTTCTGCACATGTCCACCATATATGATAATAGGAACCTATTGCTTATTGACATTTCTAACATTTTGCTGATTTGTCTTTAAACATCTCTGCTAATTTTTCCAGGGACATCTGCCATCTATAAAAAATTTTGTATACATTTTCTTTGTAAGTTATTGACATGGTTAATTTATAGTTCCTTTCCCATAGTTGTTGCCACTTTTCTAACTCAATTGTGTGACCAAAATTCCTTGCCCAAGATACCATTGTATCTTTAACCACTTCTAACCTAGTTCTTAGTAGGTAGCTGTATAGTTTCTTAATTATTTTTTCTTCCATTCCCATGTGTCTTATCCAACGCCGAGCTTCCTAAATTAAAACAGTATTCCCTTTTATCTTTTTCATATCTTGATTGTATTTGCAATTGTGAAAACTATCCTATATTAATCCCTTGTTTTTCTAGTTCTTGTTTTTGTTTTAGTTGTTCCCACACTTTCTAAGGCACCTTCCCCAAACTATATACCTCTAGTGGTTATGAAATTTTGCAAATTTGGGGTTTGAATCTATCATTTTTCTAATTTGCAAAGAAAAGATGATATATACTGCATTTGGAATATTTTTGGACTAGTTCAATAAAAATAATCTGAGTCACAAAATGAAATAGTTGACATTGAGTTGCCTAGATTAAGTATGTGGAATAATTTAATTGTCTCTTCTTGGATCAGGAGTTTCTTTTGACACAAGCATAAAGAATTATTTCAAAGCTGATGTCTTAAAACGGGAACAATATTTGGGAAATCTTTACTGATAGTACAGGGCTGATTTGTTTGCAGGGCAACTTTTTCTTAAACATTAAGTTACTCTTGGAGTTTTCAAATAACACCCCTTTATTTCACTAGATGTGGTAGAACCAGTGTCATTTAATAAGCTATGGGTAAATTTGTGCTTGATGAGACTGTATCTATACACAAATTTAGCTGAATTATTTATGGAGTATCAATCTATAGCTCTTGCAATTTGGGGTTAATGATTTCCCCCTCAATAGGAATAGATCCATAATGGAAATGTAGAAGCATAGTAGTCTTTCTAATTACCCCATTTAGTATGTAAGTAGTGAGTGAAAGCCCATTGGATTTGTTTAGTCTCATGTAGACAACTTCCAAGTGTCACAATTCTGTGAGCTATTGACCATGATTAATTCATTTCCTCAAGGAGCATTCAGAGAATTCCAGAAGTACAGAAAGTAATTTTAGGACAGTTACATGTTCTGCCTGTTGAAACATATTCTAGAACAAAGAATAAGATGAGATGAGTAGGAAATGTATTTCTCAATTATTTTATTACTATAACTTCTTAGTTTAAGAACTGTAGGAAAAATGTATAAAGTATTCCTGCTGATAAAAATTAGAGACTTTGAGAACATTATGTTCTAATCTCATTAGCACATCTCTCCATATTATTAACTCAAATTTTAATAATGTGGAGAGATGACCTAATAAGATCAGAACAAAATGTTCCCAAAATCTTTAATCAGTAGGAATACTTTGTAGATTTTTCTTACATTTTCCTTGTATGTCTAAAATCACTACTTCTTCCCAATTATTCATTTTCCCAACTCTTTTCCTTAATATAAAGACCCTCGACATTCCTGGTAGATGTCCATCCTTTTTCTAGACTCTTAATGAATATGAATTCATTGCATTTTTTCTTCATTATAAGTACTGTACCTTCTAAAATATACATACTGAAGAGCTTTGAAAGGCTAACATTTTACATGGGGTTTATGGATAGTTCCTCATAATGCTAGGCTCAGACAAAGTACTAAACTGTAAACCATGATGTGCAAAACATAAATGACTGACTGAAACATTGCACTAAGTCAAAACAAATTAAATCACATTAAGGTTGAATATAATACATGAATCTATGTGAATAAGTGATAAACAATAAGTTTGTGGATCAATTCATTGATGCAATAACCAATAGGTAATTGTTTATTTTTTACTTTTTACATTTCATTTCTTTTCAATTTCATTTTTCTAGTTATTTTATTTTCATTTTAAGCTGCCCCTCCTAAATGACTGTGGATAGCTACACAAATATCAACATTATACACACACACCTCAAAAATAAAAAGACCTCCCCCAAAATAAAACCAAGTGTTTATTTTGGGGGTCAAAAGAAAATAAGACCCTGTCTTATTTTCAGGGAAACATGGCATTCCGTCCCCTAAATGCATACATCTGTGTTGCGTTACATAGTACACTTCACACAAAGTGGGTTTTGGTTTTGTATTAATGCAATTTGTAAATCTTTGTTGTGAATCAGGTTTGTGGATGAGGATTATATGCAGCTAACATAGCTTCAATAAACCTTTGTTTAAAAGAACCCTTAGATAAATGCTCCATATAAATAAGCCATTCTTGTTGCATGTTACATTCATTTGTTGGAAAAATTATTGTTCCAGTTAATTTATAGTATAGTTAAGAAGACCCTATTACATGCCCCTACCCAGCCAAAAAAGACCGAGCCAGAAAATATTGGTCTATACATGCACACGTACACGAGGGTGGGCGGAGGCCGAGCGGTGGATAGTCTGTTGAGACAAAATGTAAGAAGCTATTTGAAAGTCATAGTATCAATGAATTCAAGATAAACATACTAATAATTTACATATATTTTGTTTTACAATAAGGATAGCAATACCAAAAAATGTATATAACTAGAACTGAACAAAACTAAATCTTATTTATTTATTTATTTATTTATTTATTTATTTATTTATTTATTTATTTATTTATTTATTTTATTGGACTTCTATACCGCCCCCTCTCCCCAAAGGGACTCGGGGCGGTGTACAGGTAGAATTAAAAACTATAAAAAAGACACAATGCTACATACAAGATAAAACAAGAATTAAATAACCCTGTACCCAATATAAAATTATCTGTTCCACAGCTTTTAATAATTTAGGGAAGGACAGAGAGAACAGAATTAATTGATATCAGTGATGGCACTTTAAAGTCTTGTAAGAGCAAAAAAAAAAAAAAAGCTCTTATCTGTGATAAACTACCGTACTGAGGCTTTCTCCTTTGCAGATGTTGGAAGAGGTTATATTTAAGAAAGTCTTTGTGGACAGAAACTTCCCTCTGCCTAAAATATTCTACTCCTGCAAAGTTCTCATATGGCGATTGTGACTATAACGGATTTCCTCTAAAAGGAGAAATCTTGAGTAAGCAGACAGTTGGAGAATTTTTTTGCATTTGGGAATATATGAGTGCAACATTTTTAGTGTTAAATAAATGTCTCCAATGTATACTGACCTTCACAAAGATTTACAAAATACTTCCATACTAGGAAGCACTTCCTTCCAAAGAAACTACAGGGATCTGCCTAAGTCATTATTAGGAATCAATCAAGCTAACATTCAAGGATTCTTCCCTTGCCATGCAATTAACATTCTTCTCTTCTTAATTTTGGCCAGCGGCATTCAATTAAGCTTTAATTGCTTTTCCAATTTGGGGAACCCTAGGACATTTATTAATAAGATATTAACAATTCTTTGACTTATATGCTTGTGAGTGATTAAATCAGGCAACATTAAAAAGAGGGAAAGAGAACAGACAACATCAGGATGGTACTGCTTGCTGTCCCTGTACATTTTTCAGGAGGTTGTGATGATGGCTCAGTATGAGTCAGCATACATCAGTAACAGGCAGCCTCCCCAGATGTAGCACAGTGGTACCAATAAATAGCTATCCAGTGAAAAATTAAACAGAGATGGAAGCATCATGGTATGGGAATGATTAATTTGTGCCATTCTATAGCAGGGACTTCTAAGCAAGTTGTTCAAATGTTCTGGTATGCACCAACCCAGCTTTTCCCAATCTGATTTACTTCAGATGCAATGAAAGAATGATTAGAAATCTAATACTTCTGGAGGGCATCAAGTTAGGGAAAACTAAACTAATAAACGGTATTAAACTCTAGTGTAGTGGAATTCCTCTGAGATGAAATGTTTTAAAGGAGTTGTCGATACTTGGAGCAGAGTGTAGCAACAGTGACGTTAGTAAATGTTTGTGCATGGCATCACATTATACTTATTTTGCAA
>JAPKID020001559.1:0-14593 GCA_026931265.2 Tropidonophis doriae
GTGTTTAGTCATGCCAGCCACATGACCACATTGTCTTTCGTGTTTAGTCATGCCAGCCACATGACCACATTGTCTTTCGTGTTTAGTCATGCCAGCCACATGACCACATTGTCTTTGGACAATGCTGGCTCTTTGGCTTTGAAACGGAGATGAGCACCACCCCCTAGAGTCAGGAATGACTAGCATATATATGCGAAGAAACTTTTATCTTTTAGAAGGTAATAGCAAATTTGAAAAGCTTCTTTAATGGTGCAAACCTCCTTGTTAAAAAATAGTTTTACAGACTAGTACCAAATGTCCAAAAAAGAATGTATAGGGCCTGAAGTTACCTGAAAGCTATAGAGTAGATCGAAGCACCCTAGGCAAAATAAGCCCCAGACAGAGTCAAGATAATGCAAAATGTATTGAAAAGTGAATGAGTCCCATTTAAACATTAGCAAGATAAATCAATTGTATGATCAATGCTGCCAAATTAGGAATCTACTTGAGGTAAAGATTGACATAGCCTAAGAAAAACCATTTATCTTTCAGAGAGTAGGGTGAAGTACTCTCGAGACAAAATGGACTGTACTTTTGTTGAATTGGAAGCATTTGTACCTTCCGATTCAACTAAAGTACAGTCCATTTTGTCTTGAGAGTACTTCACAGTACTCTCTGAGAGACAAATGCAGAAAAACAAAAGCATATTTCAACACCAGCAATTTTTAGATATGGGGAGTTTGAGTCCCAGCATATCCCCGGGAAGGCACTGAAGACCTTCTCAAACTTGACTAATACAAAGAACCAGTTCCTGAAAATAAATTAGAATTGCTTTTAAATGAATGATCAAGAACTTCTTCAGAAATTATGAAACTATGATTCACATTATGAACTATTTGAAAGATAAACATTTTCTAAGCAGAACAGTATTGCTCGATGATGAAAGTTCCTACTGAACAATAAAAAAAATAATTAAATATATGTCCCTTTTTCAAGAGAATCAGGCTGTATGCAATTTCCTACTAGGACTAGCTTGGTGAAGACAGACCTCTTCAGCAATCATTCTCAGAATTCAGAAATGAATACGAAGGGAGGTTATAAAGGTTTGGGAATGTGGAAACTGGCCACCATGAATTGCACAGTAGATAGGGAATTATACCTTTTTTTTTTTTGACAAAAATAAATTACTGGTAAGAGAGGAGAAGAGCAGAACGTTCTTCGATAAGTTTTCATTCATATATTTTACATTTTGTAACAACATTTTGCAAGCATTGCCATTCAAACAATAAGATTTACCATGTAAGCGGACAATCAGCAGGGACAAGATTTGTGCTTCCCCTTTCCAAATTCATTTGTATAATCTAATGAGGCCAGGTTATCTAACATTACCAGTTGCTACATGTTGTCTGTCATTTACAACCAGTTCCATCATAAGTTTAAACAGTCATTTCTTTAATGACTGTTTAAACTTATAATGGCACTAAAAAAAGTGACATATGAGCGGGTCTTATAACT
This sequence comes from Tropidonophis doriae, assembly GCA_026931265.2. NCBI lineage: Eukaryota > Metazoa > Chordata > Lepidosauria > Squamata > Natricidae > Tropidonophis > Tropidonophis doriae. The sequence goes on from JAPKID020001559.1 coordinate 1,495, forward strand.
GTTGCAACATCCCCATGGTCATGTGATCAAAATTCAGATGTTTGGCAATTGGCATGTATTTTATGATGGTTGTACTGTCTGGGATCATGTGATCACCATTTGTAATGTTCTGAGCCACTCTCTGACAAGCAAAGTCAATGGAGGAAACCAGATTCACTTAATGAACAAATGATTGGTTTAACAACTGCTGTGATTCACTTAACAACTATGACAAAAAAGGGTAAATTCACTAAATAACTGTCTTGCTTAGCAACTGTAATTTTGGGCTCAGTTCTGTTTGTAAGTTGAGGACTACCTGTGTAGGCCTTCTGTGCAACAATATAACTTTTAGTGAGCAGTCCAGCTGCATATGTTCAGCTTCTGAATTCTCTTATGTTCAGAGAGAAGAGGTGGAAGGAGGTTCAAGGTAAGTACTGGAGTCTTTCCTTCCCACCCGTGTTTTCCTGCAATATCTTGAATAATTTCCAGTTGGTGCAAAATGCAGAGGCCTGCATGGTTTTGTGCAGACCTCGGTGTGCACATGTATCACGTCTCCTGTGGAAGCTTCATTGGCTGCCAATTTGTTTTTTTATACCTTCATGGACATTCAATCATATTAATACATCTTTATTGCAAATTAAAATGAAGTCATACAAATAGTTCATTGTCCTCTGTATAAAAGAGCAATGTCCCCTTAGACCAACTGGGTTTTTTCCCTAGCTTTATATTTTTTTTAGAAGACTTGATTTTATTTATTTATTTATTTGTTTGTTTGTTTGTTTATTTATTTATTTAATCAAGTATGTTTAGGTAACATATTTAAGTATAAACATGATTTTAAATACATAAAATGGATATTAATAAAAGGGAACATTGGGACAAAGATGGTAGGCATATTGGTGATCTTATGCACTCCCATTACAGACCACTGAGGAATGGGGTGAGATCGACAGTAGATAGTCTAAGGTTAAAGTTTTGGGGGTTTGGGGAAGAAACCACAGAATCAGTTAGAGCATTCCAGGCATTGAACACTCTTCCTGTAGTCATATTTTCTGAACCAAGTTTGGCACGATTTACCTTAAATGTGTATCTGTTGTGTGGTCATATATTGTTGTGGTTGAATCTGAAGTAGTCATTGACAGGTAGGACATTGTAGCAGATGATTTTATGCACTACACTTAGATCAGACTGAAGTGGCATACTTCACAACCTTGATCCAGCAGCTATTGACTTTCCTAACATCTTTGCCTAGACTAGAGCATGGCTGGATGTTTGCTGAATTTTCACAATAACGATAATGCCTGCTGACAAATTCTAGAAGTTAATGTTCATGCATTGGAAACATGTTAAAGTTGGAAAGAGCTTAAACTTTAAGAGAATACTGGAGGCAAGGGATTATGCAACAGTCTTCCTGAACGCTGTCATAGAGTCTTGGGATGGTCAGAGAGAGGATTCCAAAGAGCTTAAATTATCTTTATATGTCCAACAACTGGTAAACTTTCAACTTCTGTTAATAGGGGGGCAATAATTTTCAGTCAGTTTTCTATTTTTTTTATTTCAGTCATTTTTTTTCCTTTTTTCTTAGAAATATATATGTAATCCATATTTCCCTTTTCTCTGGTATAAGACTTGATACTGATGATAAAGCTATTTCAACACATGAAAAAGCTAATATGCACATTTCATCCTATAGGATGACTATGAAGCAGGAACTTTAATGTTATTTTGAAATTTTTCTATTGCTTTGAATTATAATTTGTGGAATATAGCATTTATCAGTAGACTTTATAAGAAACTGGAAACACCAAACCTGGAAAAATCTTAGAGTTGCTTACTATAGGCTATAAACAATAGTGACCGAAGGCAAATATATGTGTCCCAGAATAATTTTGCAGGATCCAATCTGAGTTGGTCACCAGGATCAGAGGTTTGTTCTTCCAAGCTTTCAGACTCATGCTGGAGCCTATCCTCGTGGAACTTCTCAATCTCACACATTCTGGAGATTGAGAAGTTCCCTAAGGATGGGCTCCAGTACAAGTCTGAAAACTTGGAAGAGCAAACCTCTAGTCCTCATCACTGATTCAGATTGCATCCTATAAAAATAAGTTATGTCAAGATTAGCTTTATTGTTGGTGTCAGAAAGAACACTTTCATCAAAGTTTCCTTAGCAACAATAGTGCATAACAGTTAATTTGTCTTTGCCACCTTTCAGATTGCAGGATCCAATCTGGGTCATTCACTAGAGCCAGAGATTTTGATTTATGAGCTTTCAGACTTGTCCTCAAAGAGCTTTTCCTTAGCAGAATGTGTACTTTGGGCTATTCTATCCATGGTATTTATGGTTGTATGTGGGTTTTGTTGATTGGGGTATTGATGGCTGGCTATGGCTATTATCATTGGCTGTTGTTTCTTTGTGCTGCCAGATTTGACAGTTTAACAACTTTTCAAAGTTTCAACAGTGTTGAATGTGTCATGCTTATTCGCCAGTCTTCTAAGTTCCAATCATTGTAGCACTCTACACTCATTAGATTGTGATTTGGACATTGAGGAATAAATTTTCAATTAACAAGGATTGCAGAATCCACCCCTCACATGATTGCCATTTGTGACCTTCCCACAACCTTCCCACAAACAATCAAAGAAGAAGCCAGAAGAGAAGGTCACAAGTTGCTCTAGTAAGTCCCTCCACCATCCTGTGCATCATGCCACTGTAGGGTGGTAAATTTATGTCAACTGGACATTCAATTTCTTTCTCTGAATTTTCAGATGCACTCCTTTTTGAAAACTAAAATCCCTTCTCCCCTCCTTAAGTATCAGTAACCTCTAGTCATGCAAGCATAGAAGGGTGATCATTAATCCAGAATTCCCTGGCATATGCTGTGTGTAAATAATAACACCTAATAAGGAATATTATTTTGAATTGTTTGAGATTTGGTGTAACAAGGGTAGGCATAACATTCAGGGTCTAGAAAAAGGCATCTATGTACATACACATGTTGCACACTGAGCAGTGTATGAAGGAACACACGTGGCCAGTCAGAAGATAAATGGGGAAATTTCTGGCTATGAGGCAGCAGGGGCTTTATCTGGGCATTAATGTAGGATGTTCTTAGAAATTTGTTGAGACTCAAATAAGGAAAAGAAAAAGACCTTTTAAATATTTGTTAAAGATGTAGAGACTTTAATTCTGTACATGGGAAACACTAATTAAATAGTAGAAATGTGATTCGTATCTGATTTAGGTGGCATGTGTGATTTTGATACCCCATTTAAAGTTACCTTGAAGAGAGCAACTAAAGGAATCATAACAGATTTAATGAACTTTTGTATAGTTTCTACGCAGTGTGCAGAAGAACCACTTCTAAGTCTTCTTTAATTAAAATCTTTCATTTGAAAGTATATCATACAAAATATGTGTTTACTCAGTAACTAATAAATTCAGTCTTTTCATATCATGGGTTAGACCAGTGGTAGTCAACCTGGTCCCTACCGCCCACTAGTGGGTGTTCCAGCTTTCGTGGTGGGCGGTAGGGGTTTTGTCTGATACTTAAGCACTTTCCTTTTTTAGAATTTAATTGACTTCCCTACTTTATAAATCACTATTACTGTGGAACCAGTGGATGGTTAGAAAATTTTACTACTAACAGAGATACAATAGTGGGTGGCAGGTATAAAAAGGTTGACTACCCCTGGGTTACACCAATATACAGTATATTGTCAACAAAGTCTATTTTTTTTCAAATATTTTGAAGTATTAATTTATGAACAATTTAATTCAAAATCTTACATTTTGAATGTATTGTATTCAATACATTCTAGATACATTATTGGTTAATTTAATTCTTGATTGTCTACAAGAAATTGTGAGTCCTTATGAAGAATAACCACATTGTCACTATACAAAGAATTGTCAAATCCAGCAGGGATTTGTTGTGGTCTGTTTCTTCTTCTATAGAAAATATAAGCTGCGATTCCTGCACCGATCACTATGAAAATAACTGGGATAACTACCACCGCAGCTGTGCCATGTGTTGATAGAGATGCCACTCCGTTCGTCCCTAAAATACCAAAGAAAAGAAAAAGCACTGAATACAGTTATATTACAATAAAACTTTTTTTAAATTGAGAAAGAAACCAAGAGAGATTGCATCCTATCTAGTAATCTAACAAAGGCAGAGCTAACAAGAGTCAACTACCAACCCCAGGAATTTGTGAATGGTAACTCAGTAAAAGAAAATAACTGTAATGCATTGTCTTTTCCCATTTATTTCAGATCCCAAAGGAAATTGATGCATGTTGCCTGTAAAAGATAAGGATTGACAGTATTTTGATGTAAAACCTGATGCTAGAAAATGTGAATTCTTACATAGCAAATATGTATAAATTGCTATGGCTATCACATATCGTTAATTATTTATTTGGGAACTGAAAATAATCAAAATTATTGAATTACACTAACTGAAGGAGGAGGATTTTCAAGTCTTGGTTTCATTAATATAAAGAGATCATCCATGTCATCTCATCTATGGCAGGAGAAGTTAGAAATACAATTTTTGGACGTGTGAGGGGAAAACCCCTTAGAGATTCAATAAGATTTTATATTGCTTTTGGCTGGTTTATTTTATTTTTTTCAAAAAAATCTCTTTCTTTCTTTCTTTATATTCTGCAACAAAACATGTTACAGACCAGGCCTTTTATTTATTTTTTCCAAATGTATAAAGGTATAGTGGTCTGAGACTGTATCTATAAAATATGCTTGTTTATGATTGACAACTGTGATATTTGGATAGCAGTTGCTAAAATCTCAAGGTGGCCTACAATAAAATTATTTCCAGTACATTCTAAGGGGAAAAAAAGTTAATAAAATGGCAATTGGCTGCCATCTAAGGATCTTCATGGCTTCATTTCATTAAAATGGGAAAAAAATATGCAAAACGTAACTATTGTAACTTAACAACTTACTAGATATATGGTAAATCTTCATAACAACTTGGAATACACTCTATTGCTGTCTAAATTTTTTTAATCTACAAACATAGGTTGCTGTATTTTTGAGCTATATTCATCTCACAGATATGGAAAATGTATTACTGAACTTTAAAAATAATATTTAAATTAACTTTCTTACCTGAGATTTCTGTAGGCTTTATAGTTGATTCTTCAGTAACTAGAAAATAACCAAAATGTTTTCGATATGTCATTACTGTTCATGATTTACTGTATACCACTAAGATAGCAAAGAAGGACATGCAAAGCAATTTTTAAAAAATCATTTTTTTCTGAAACAACAGGTATTTATAGTAAACCTTCATGAGTTCAAAAGAAAGAATTATACATTTTCAGTACAATGTCTGAAAAGATTGTTCACAGATATTGCTCACAGATATTTAAAAGTTGATATTGTTCGATATGAATCTGAATTTAATTCATTACCTTAATCAAAATTTCTTGATTGTGTTTAAAGTATGTATCAGGAATCATTTAAGACACAACAATTGAAGTAATATTTTAGGCTAGAGGTAGAATAGCCAGATAGAAATGCAACATTTAAGAAGTAATAATAAAGCAATCCAAAGTTCTTTATTTAGATAGATGTAAAATATTATGAAATAAACTTTGTATAGCATCATTCTTGTCTTTTGATATTCAGTTTATTCAGTTCCATGTCCTGGCAATAAAAGATTATTGTTCATTGCCATAAAAAGTTGAAATAATAATTGAGGGGCAGCAAACGATGAAAATAAAACTTTGTTTATTTAACATTTATTAAACGATAATATAATATTCAATTATTAATATTAATGTGTCATTCAATTATTGGTAGCAAAAATTAATATATTTTGTAAATGATTCTACTTTTATTCAAATTGTTTTATTTCAGATAATGTATTACTCAAAACAGAAATAATCTAAGAAGGAAGTTGAAAAGACAAGATGGGGAGGGAGGGATGAAAAAAGATAAATTATAATTAACTATCTAGAAAGACTGTCATATGAACAACAGAATATATTAAACATAAGTCACATTGAGGATTCTTAACATATATCAGTAGAAAAGTCTGACCATCAAGAAAATAGAAATATAGAAAAACTTCAAATATTCTTGGATATAATTTAAAAGTGGCCAGATAATAACATGGTAAGAATAATTCCAAGTAGCATTCATTTAGGCAGAAAACAGATGAATTAGAAGATTTTAGGAAACTGTATAATTTAATGTATATTCAATAATCAACTATTATCTTCAATTTAACATTATGATAATGATAATAAGGCTTACCTTTGGTTTTTTTACAAATAAATGGTTTTGATTGATACTCTCCGCAGTGCTCCATGAACCATTGTCCAGAATTAACATTCATGGAAACACACTTTCCAAAAAAGTCATAAAAGTCCTCTTCGCTATCATACTGCTGTATTGTTAAGTGTTGTTCATTCCAGTTGACAAATGCAAGTTCACTTTTATCTTGCCATATCCATTCCCCTATAGATAAATATATATATAGCATAATGTTTAAAAAGGAAAAGAACTGCCTGTGATGGAACAGGCATACTATGGAAGTATATTAACAATCACTCTAATAATGGTATCTAATTTGGAGATATAACATCTGCAAGCAAACAACAAAGTTCAGAGTGCACCAGGGAGTCCTCAGCTTTGGAGCTACAGACATTTTCTTTTATCACAACCACATATAGGAATTAAATGTTTTAGGAGGAACACAAATGGGAGAGATTTGCATGTAAGCAAATCTTCACCAAAAAACAACTATTTCTGCTTCATGAATGCATGAGAGCATGACCTGTTGATCAGTGTCAGATACAAACCCCTCAATAAACTGCACAATTGACTGAAACAAATGATCAGACCAATACAGCATATATAAGCTCAAAAATTACCAGAACAATCATGATCTCAGAACAAACAAAAATGCTAATAACCATCCTTTGCCATAGTTTTTCCAATCCAATTTGCAAATTTTCAAGTTTGTCATGTTATTATTTGTAGAAAGTCTATGGGATCTTCTTTCAATAACTTAACTAGTTGGTCCACAGTTTCTTCAGCTTCTTTGCAGAGGCAGCATTTGCTATCGTGTGATGTATACTCAATTCTAGCTTAGTATGAATTTGTCCTTAGTATGAATAGGCTTTTTCTCTATCTCTTTCTTCAATTTTTCTGCTGTTAGCCATTATTGTTATCGGTTTTCTTTGCTGTTTTTTGTAATGTATTGACCATGTAACATTTTGCTTTGTCAGGTGTCTTTTATTTTCCATTTGATCTTTCTTGTAAGCCAGTTTGGTCTTTCCAGTACTCGGTAAGCTTTCATGGTATATTAGCTTAAATATTTAAGCTAATATACCTTAAAATATTCTTCCAATGCCATTCAACAGCCTGGACTTCAGAAATTCAAAACCCATCTATTTTATTTATTTATTTATTTATATTTCATATTTCTAAATATCTCCTTCAAAGCGATCCTTGATAAGTTGATTCCAGATGTGTACATGATCGTAATTATCCAGTTATTAGTAGTCTTAATGTATTTCAATTTGGACTTCAAGATTTTCTTCCCTTTCTTCATATATTCACTACCACATTAGTTTCTGTAAGTTACATTTCATCATATTTCATTTCATCACGTTTTCCGGGTGCGCTTCAAGGTGTTAGTAACCATCTTTAAAGCGCTCCATGGCACGGGTCCTGGTTACTTGAGAGACAGCCTCCTGCCACATACCTCCCTTCGACCTGTCCGCTCCTACAGAGTGGGCCTCCTCAGGGTACCATCAACCGGTCAATGCCAGCTGGCGACTCCCAGGGGAAGGGCCTTCTCTGTGGCGGGCCCAGCCCTCTGGAACAACCTGCCCCCCGATATCCATACCATCATGGACCTACGCATTTTCCGTCTGCTGTTAAAAGCACATTTCTTCCATCTAGCCGGCCTGACATAGATTAAGGGTATAAAATTTTGATATTTACTGGTTTTAACTTTTGTATTATCTAAATTTTAGCACAGATCTAATAATTTAATTGTTTTTTAAATTTTGTATGTATTGTTGGGTTTTTATCTTTCTGTGCACTGCCCTGAGTCCCCCCAGGGAAAATAGGCCGGTATATAAATTGAATGAATGAATGAATAAATAAATAAATAAATAAATATTGTTTATAGGAGAGATATTTTTGCCTGATGAGACCTAATCTAATATGATTGAACTTCTGTCATAACTCTCACATTTCCCATAGAATACAAGCCCCATCATGACATCAAGGCAGAGTTTAACTGGGGGATTATTATTATTTATATAGATAAATATTAGTTAAATAATTACCATCAAGATTTTTGTATAAGCCTATCCAAAAGTCCCTATATTCAAATTTTTCCATTTCTTCCTGTAAAAATTGTAATTCAGTTGAGTCTTCGATTGAAGTCAAGGTGCCACCTACAAAACATGAGGTAGGTCAGACTCATTAACATTCTATCCCCATCCCAACAAAACAGTGGTGATTTCATTCCCATCACAAGCAATAATTTTAGGTTTGAATATCTTGAAGATGCAAATAGTCCTCCATTTCTAAAATCTATTTGATTTGTATTATGTAACATGTTTATGATGAAACACCATTACAGCTTCTTTGATGGGTATAATGATACAGAGATTAAATTTGGTAATTAAACAAGCATTCTGCACAAATATAATTTTTCAGAATGTACAGAAAGACAATTTCTTCTGTTCTAAATTATCCACAATATTTGCCAATCCAATTTCAATGTTATAAATACATGTATTTTCTTTAAAGAGAAGATATTAACATAAACTCATTTTTGTATCACATGCAATTTGGAGAGTGTGGCATTAGCTATAGAAACATAACAAAATCATGGCACACAATAAATGATAAATACTCAGGCACACTCTGTTTTGATGACCAAAGTATCTATCCTGATTCACTCCCTGAAGCTGAAGAGTAGTTGCTTGAAGGCTTCATAAAATTACAGAATCATTGAGGTGTTTTAGTCCAACCCACTGCTCAAGGCAGAAGTTCTTATGCATCCTGACAAATGAATGTCTAATCTTTTCTTGAAATCTTCCAATGATGGAGCTCCCACAACTTTAGGAGGCAAGCTGTTCCATTGGTTAATTACTCTCATTGTCAGGAAATTTCTCCTTAGTTCTTAGATAGGATGTCTCCTTAATGAGATTCCACTTGTTGTTCTTATCCTACCCTCAATGTGCTTTGGAGAGTAAGTCAACTCCCTCATCTCTATGACTGCCTCTCAAGTATGAGAAGACAGCTACCACATTACCCCTAATCCTTCTCTTTGTTGAGTTAGACATACTTATTTCCCTTAACTGTTCATCAAGGCTAATGTTAACTGTTAAGTTTAAGGTTCTCTTGAGTTCAGCTGAATACTTTTGAACATGCCTGGAAGATAATTCTACCAGGATAGCTAGTAAGATAAAGCCACTGCTGCTTTGCTTTCTGAGCTGTCATGTGCAAATGTCATCTAAGTATGTCCAGACATTTGAAAAGACTTCAGAAGCGCCTTAAGCAACCATACCAAGCCTTAATTGACATAGCTATGTGGCTATGTGTTCACATATAATAAGTAACTTTCTAGCATGTATCATAAAATTGAAAGAAAATTATTGAATGGTGAACTATCTTGTTTTTCATCCCAACAATAGTTTTATTCAGTTGAAACCTTTCCTTTAGTAATTATTTTCAGAGTACATGAATTATACTAGTATTTAGTATATTTAGTATACTAAGTATTTATTTATCTTTATATTACCCATGTTTTCCCTCAAATGACACCTAATCTTATATTTTTTGGGAAGCTCCAAAATAAGCACTAGGTCTTATTTTTGTGGAACTACAATTTTGATTTGCACAAGAGGAGGCAAGTGCACAGGGAGTGACAGTATCCAGCAGCAGCTACAGCCCACCAATCCCTTAGAAAGCTCACTCTGGGGTTGTTCAGCACGATATGCAGCGCAGGTGTTCCTGTCCAACCAGCAGATGGAGGCAGGTGAAGAGGGGAAGGCAGGTGACCCTGACCATGTGGACCATGGGAAAGCTGAGAATTGTTGGGTTGGAACAGGCAAGGGGCCACAGGAAGCTCATCTTCATAGGGTGGCATCAGCAGCAGACAGAGACAGAGGTGATCCCAACCCACCACAAGGGACACAAACCGAGACACATAAAGATTAGCCTTCCCCAGCCACCTACCTTTCCAGCCCACCGACTTTTGGCTTTCCTGCTGCTCACTCTGCGCATCCAAATTTCATGCCTCTGGCTTCACCTACTGCTTGGACAGGTAATCAACTCACCTGTGCCATGTGGGCTATGGCTGTCGCCATCAGATCACACATGTTTGCCAACTCCTGTGTTCACCATGCCCTACCCCTAGGCTTATTTTTCACCAGTGCTTATTTTTGGGTAGGTCTTATTTTCAGAGAAACACAGTATGCACATTCTATATAACATCTTCCTACATTCTCAACAGCTGTTCTTTCAATAGCTTTATACGGTAGAATATAATACAATTAAAAGCTGGGGTTACTTGCTGAATTTGACACAAATGTGTTTATTCAAAATCACTGTAAATGTAGAACCTGGCAAGATTTCCCGAAGCATACTATTATCATTAAGCACCTCAAAAGGATACTCACCTACATGAGAACACAACAGGGATGCTGATGCCCAAGATACTATTGAAAGGTAAATTTTATAGCAATGACCTCTAAATGGAATCCAAGATAAATGGCTGTTTTCGGCGGTTTCACATTTTCCTGGCAATTGTGGAATCTCAGTTGGCACTACACCTGTTTTGAAACAAATAGGTTTTATTTATTAAAAAAGATGCATATGCAAGCAACTAGCCACTAAGGAAAGTATTAATAATAAGCAGTATAAATAATAACTATAATAAAATAATATAGTAAGATATAACATAAATTCATTATTTTCTGTGTGAAACTCATTAGAACCCTCCTGTTTTTAAAAGCTTAGCTTATGACTTTGTTGATATGGTTAGTCCTCAATTTATGACCACAATTGAGCCCCAAATTTATGTTGCTAAGTGAGGCAGTTGTTAAGTTAATGTGGCCCATTTTACGATCTTTCTTGTCACAATTATTAAGTGAATCACTACAAATGTTGTTATGTGCCCAATCAAATGGCTTGTCAGAAGGTGAACACATGACCTGGACACTACAACTGTCATAAATATGAGTAAGTTGCAAAGCATCCCAATTTTGATCACATGACTATGAGGATGCTGTAGCAATCGTAAGTGTGAAAAACACTTCATTTTTTTCAATGTCGTTGTAACTTTGAATGATTACTAAATGAACTGTTGTAAGTGGAGAATTACCTGTATATGCCACTTTTAGTAATTAGACACTAACTGAAATTAAAATTAAAATGCAAACTCTATTAAAATAGACATTATTTTTCTTACCATAATATCTCTCGCAAACAGACAAGTATTTTTCACTGCAATTTCCTGTTTTCCAATAACCATCAGTGTCTAAGTAGACACAGGCTACTTTATGCAATGGTTCTTCGGCAGCCCAGTTAGTATACACTAGCCTCCAGTTACTTACCCACTTGTACCTAGCGTCACTCTGAAACCAAAATGCATAAGGGAATAATTACAGGAAGTGCAAGGAAAAGTATTATTGATTTAATTTCACTATAGCCAGTCCTCACTTAATAACTCTAAGTGGGACAGGAATTTATATTGCTAAGCAAAGCATTCATTTAGTGAAACATGGTGTGACAATATCATTTAGAAACAGCAGTTCTGTTAGTCTTGCTTGTAGTGATTAGGAGAGGACTGCATCATCATTAGGCAACAGCATTCAAATTTTTCCTATCCTGCCATATGCACCTTTATTTCAACTCCCCATACACTCTGTCCTCACTCTGCACTTTTGACTATCCTCCAATCCACCACTACCCCATCATCTACCCTGCCACCCGTCCACAACAGCCTTGCAGAAGATCAGCAGCTGCTTCAACCAGGTGTGCCTTGTCAGCAGAGAAATTGAAAAAAATAAAAAGCAAGGTGGGCAGTGAGAGATGGCAGGGTAGGTATTGGCAGGAATGGAGTCCAGGGCCAAAAGGGCAGGGAAGGAAATACAGAGGTAGTGGGGGCTGAAGCGTTTTCTGACATTCTGAAAATGGGTACCTGACAAGAATTTTGATCATGCGACAACAGGAGTATTGCAATTTGAAGACCATGCATAACGACCATTCAGCACTATTATAACTTCAAGTGATCACTGAATGAATTGTTGTTAAGTGAAAACTACTTGGGCTCCTTTTTCATTGCTAACTGGGCTCCCTGTCTCTCTTTGTGAGAAAAAGCCACCCAGAACTGCTTAAAATGGAAACAATATAAAATCACATACAGAAATAAATCAATTCTATCAAAGAATTTAGTCTTCAAAGTCCATTTAGTAAATGGTCACATATATGTCAAGTTAAGTTGTAAGTGCCAAGATCACTAATTTAGTTAGTGATGTTAGTTACTTACAACAATGATAAATAAGTATCTATGACTAATCTTTGCATTTACGACCTTAAGACCATAATAATCAAAGTTGTAGTTTTACATCACTGTTTTTGTTTAAGTCACCAACCCCAAATATAGTTGCTAAACAGGAACCACCTGTATCCACAACACCTTCTAGGCTCACAAACTCCTTTTCTTGAGTTCCTTATCTATGACAATTTTCTCAAGTATACGATTTTAAATATAGGCCTTCATTATTAACGTAAGATTCTGTTCTTACCTCTGTGCTGCTTAGTCCAATCTATACAGGCGCCTTGTATTTGAGCACTTGCAGCCATATGAATGATCCTGCATAGGGGTCTGCAATGGTGGCAAGTTTTGAATTTTCAGATTCACATTTCTTCCTTGCTTCTTCCCAGGTCATCTTGTGACTAACCATAGAATAGCTGCTATTTCCATAACTGATATAGTGAGATGCTGGAACTGTTGGTTCAGAGTAAGGTTCAGGACCTATAGTGTAAAAAAAAAATCAGTCAAGATCACACACAGTTCTGCTATTTTTTTTAAATTCTGAAAACCCTTAATATTTAATTTCT
>JAPKID020001560.1:0-14592 GCA_026931265.2 Tropidonophis doriae
TGCCTAGCTGGTCTTTACATGTGCAGAACCCTGGAAACTTGAAGACCAGCTGGCTGGTGCGCATGCTGGCCACCAGGTCTTTGGGGTTTCGGTGTGCGCATACAGGCCAGCTGGTCTTCATGCATGCTGGAGTGCTGGAAACCCAAAGACCAGGTGGTCGGTGAGCGCATGCTTGGGACAGGTTATTTTACAGGCATCCTCTGACGTTTATAGTTTAGGCAGGTTGAATTCACAAAAGGTTGAATGTTATTGCATCCAGATTTTAGAACTAATCTGATTTCCGATTTATGAGAAGTTTTCAAGATGTTTTAGCTGCTGTGTTTTATAAAATGCAGTTTCTGGTGCATATTTCCATTTTTATTTTGTCTGTCCTTGCATATTGTAACTGCTACTTAAAATGCTCCATTTTTAGAAAGGATCCATTCTATTTGCTAAAGTTCAGTTATAAATATCTTGAATAAACACATCTTTTAATATTTTCATATTCTGTTTTGATTGACAAATTCTCACATCAAGCAAAAGAATATGGAATTGATTTAAATTTTGATGCCTGTAGGACATTTTCAGTACTATATGAAAAGTTCACAGTAAAGGAACAAGGCTGATTTCTCTGGAAAGAGAATTCCACCATTAAATGCTAGAACTGCAGAAACATTCTGTTAGGTCTGTTAAATGATCATCAGGACTTTTATTGTTGAACTAAGTGATGATTAGCTAAATAAGAGTTTCTTTTTCCTGAATTCTGCTCCCCATGCCCGTTCAGTGTCATCATGAATTATGACAACCTTTCACATTTATTCTCTAGAAAAATTGCTCAAGAATATCAATAATGCAATGTTTTATTTGCTTACGTGTTATTTTTAACTCCTTGTCCCAACATGTCTTAATAGGCTAGCAGAAGATCCTCCTTTCCAACATAAAGGCTGAATACAGAAGGAAATTTAGACATAGAGGATACTATCCTAACCTATAATCTTAACATAAGAACATAAACATTATCCTGATGAATTGCACCAATGGCCCATCTAATCCAGCAGACTGTTCTCCCAGTGGCAAACCAAACTGCACAAGGAAGTCCACTAGTCTAGCAGCAGATACTTTCAAAGGCAGTTATATTGCTAACAAGATTAATATTGGTAGCCAGCCATCTCCATGACCTCTATGAATTGGTCCAACCCTTCTTTGAAGCCAACTGATAGCCACTATCAAATCTCTTCCCCATTTTATAGTACATAGTTCTCAGAAAACTCTGCAATGTGATCTTCTCAGGATATGATTCAGCCTTAGTACTGCTTTGTCATTGTAACAACTCAACAACTGGTTTTTACACAACTCATTTTCAATGAAACTAAAGACAACTTTCCAAGAGATATAAAATCAAATACAGATCTAGTTCTTATTTAGGAACCACAATTGAAACCAGCAACTTGGTTGTTGAGTGAATTGGTTGCTAGGTGAAATTGCAACTCTGCTAATGATCTTAGTACAGCTTCACAACTTCGGTTTACAGACCTGCAAAGGTCGTAAATGTGAAGACTGGTCATAAAAGTTACTTTTTCATCACCATTGTAAAGGCAAACTGTCACTAAACACGGCAGTCACTGACTGAGCATTACTTGTACTATTTTATAGACGGTAGAATTATATGTTTATGTCTGCAATAGAAAACATATTAGTTTCTTATATTTCTACAAAATTGCTTTGTAAAAAGCAGCATAACGGCATAGATTATTACATACTGCTTTCTAATACTCCAGTGACTGGTATTGAAAACCAGAGAGGAATATGGAATATCTTCTGTCTGGCAGACATAGACTTCAAGGTTTAGTAGTCCAAGCTTCCCGTGCTTAGGTAACAGCAAAGGGGTAGGGCAGGAAAATGTCAACAAACCAGATAAACTATTGATCACAAATCCAAATTATATAACTATTTAAATATGAGCCAGCAGTGTGCAGCAGCTGCCAAAAAAGCCAACACAGTTCTAGGCTGCATCAACAAAGGAATAGAATCAAGATCAAAACTAATCAAGGAGAGAAGCAACTTAGAACTGAGGAGAAATTTCCTGGCAGAACAATTAATCAGTGGAACAACTTGCCTCCAGAACTTGTGAATGCCCCAAAACTGGAAGTCTTTAAGAAGATGTTGGATAGCCATTTGTCTGAAACGGTATAGGATTTCCTGCCTAGGCAGGGGGTTGGATTAGAAGACCTCTAGGGTCCCTTTCAACTCTGCTATTTTATTATTGTATTAACATGTATTAAAGCACAGTGTGTGGTATGTTTGTCTTTCTGTAGGTGCAACTGTTGGTCCCGAAGAGGCATTTTATCTTTATGCTTGTGGACCAGATTTCACATCTGTAATGCCATGTAAATATGGCAAGTCAATACCTAATTACTCCAAATATATAGATAAAGAGATTCTACAGTGTGAACAAATCAAAGAACTTCTATTGACCAAAAAAGAAGTAGACACTGCGCCTTTAATTGTAAGTTTGTAATCCTGGTACTTGTTATTTTATGGCAATTTATCGTATGGCAATTTAGGTTAAGGCACCACCGCAAAAGATCCATCATGAGAAATGAAGTTGAATCAAATGGAATGTGTATTTATGAAACAGCAAATACGTTTTATTACCTGTTTTGGATTACTTATTTTTGTTTGATTTCAGACATCCTAAATAGATATTCTCCAACTTAGAATATGTGTCAAAATGAAATTTTAGGTAGCGTAGAGAAAGAAGAACTCCTTTTGTCTCTTAACTGTCATCAAGAAGTCTGGATGTGAGAAGGTCTATATTTCAGAAGTCTTGATTTCCCATCTTGGACATTGCCTACTCTGGTCCCAGATCTGAAGATCCAAAAACTTGTATAAATGAAAAGGGTGGTAGAATGAAATATTGCATGCATTTTTCTGGCAACTTAATCCTATTAATCTTCCACAGGTTCTCTCCTTCTTAAATGTTGTCTATTATATTTCAGGAAAACCTTGCTACAGTATACACCACTTGCTGCCCTGGTTACTACACAATCTATGAGCCAGTAATCAGACTTAAAGGTCAAGCGAAAACCATTCCTTCTCAAAGACCTTTCAGTTCAAAAGAAGTACAAAGCAATTTATCAGATCCTCATTATCTGAAAATGCTGCAGCCTGCCGAATACAAAGGTCTCCAAGGCATTCTTCATGAGATTGGTGGAATTGGGTCGTTTGTCTTCCTTTTTGCCAGAGTAAGATGTTAAAAACATTACATAGTATATTTATGGTAGGCCTTCAGGGTTTTTGCTATTGTTGTAATGAGGGTATGGGAATCATTATAAAAAGAGTATTCCATAGGAATAAGTGACTTCCAGAAATTACGCTTAACATTGCTCTTTTGCCATAAGGTAAAAATAACATGGAATCCTCACATTGTGGGTTCTACTTTTGTGTATTTATCCTGCTGTGATCTAGCATGATAATG
The DNA here is from genome assembly GCA_026931265.2 of Tropidonophis doriae. Classification (NCBI taxonomy): domain Eukaryota; kingdom Metazoa; phylum Chordata; class Lepidosauria; order Squamata; family Natricidae; genus Tropidonophis; species Tropidonophis doriae. Next base: position 3,458 of record JAPKID020001560.1, read on the forward strand.
GTTGTGACATCACTGCAGTGAGTATGGAAGAGGAATTACCAATTTGTCAGAGCATTAATTTAAACAAAACCCCCCAAGCAATCCTTTAAAAATAAAGCAGCATTATGTATGTGTTAGATTTCTATCCCACCTTCCTTGCAAGCATTGCAGTGGTACACATAGTGCTTCCTCCATTCCCCCCCTCCCCCTTTGGACATTAGACTTGGGGTGTGAGTCCAAGATAACCCAAAATAACCTACCAAGTTTGCAGCACTGAGGGTGGACTTGAAATTGAGTCTCTCTTTTCCTAGACATGTTGGTCAGAGACCATAATGAAGTTAATAATAGGATTATCTCTTTTAAAGTCTTTATAATTTATTTGGGGTTCTCAGGATTCTCTGAACAGCTCTGTAAATGGTAGCTGTTTAAGTATTATTTCTTATGTTAAATGCCCCATTTCAAGAGTGCATTGTGCAGGTTTCATTACAAAACAATCCATCTGCTGAAGTTATTCTGCATCACTTCTTCTGACAAAATGAATGTTTGCAAGTAAAATATCTACCATAAATTTGTAGTCAATAAATTAGCTGCAATTTGTACGGCAAATCGCAGTTTGTCAAAAACACTTCTTTTCTGCAATGACACACTGGTTTATTTTTAGGTTGTAGAGATCAGCAGTTGTGAAGAAACACAAGCGTTAGCTCTGAAAATTATCCTTGTTTTAACAAAACACAATCAACAGAGAATACATGAGTTAGAAAACTGCAATGGTTATTCAATGATTCATCAGGTGTTGATAAAGTCAAAGTGTATTGTTGGATTTCACATTTTGCAGGTAAGATTTGGTACTGAAACATTCCCTTTTCCAGTTAGCAAGATAGTTTATTTATTTATTTGATAAATTTATTTGCTGGCCATCTTGCTTTGGGACTATTCTGGGCAGCTTACAACAATAAGAGGCTGAAAATCTGGGTGCATCTTATACACTGAATACAGCATTTTTTTTGCCTCCTGAAACCCCGCCCTTCACCGTGCATAGTTTGTAGGAGGTTGTCAGAGAGCTCTGGGATGTTTTGTGCTCAATTTTGCCCCTCCCCTTCCCCCAAACACTCTACAAGCCTCCTAAGAGCTACGGGCCGTTTTTGGGAGGTCTGCAGAGTACAAAACCTTTTTTTAAAAAATTTGCCTCTTCAAAACCTTGATGCGTCTTATACTCCAGTGCGTCTTATACTCCAAAAAAATATGATAAATTCTATAGCCAACAATTACTATACTTTGTGTTTGAGCTTGTATTCTTTGAAAGGAAATATTTTGAGTGCTAGCGATGCAGTATAGGGTATGCCCAAATTCTGAAAGATGTTTTTAAAATGTTCTCAATTTAAAATGTTTTTATACTTTGAAAGACTCTTCTTGAAGGATGCTGTAATGAGAAAATGATTCATCAAGATGACAATGGACAATTCATGCTTGATGTGGAATCCAGAGCAATAATGCAGGATGTAAAATTATTGGAAGAGATACTGTTTGATTGGAAGATATGGTCTAAAGCCCAGGTAGGTTGCATTAATCAGAAAACTGATTTGTAACTAATAGTAAAATACTACTATGCCCAAGATAAAATGTCTCCTTATTCTGTCCACAGAAAATAATTATTAGAAAGAAAGATGACCTTCTGTTGGTGATTCCTCTTGTCACAGATATTTAATCAATCTCTTAGAATTGCCCATGGGAACTTAATTTATACAGAAGTAGACATAAATTCCAGTTGAGAAAACACTTCTATGGTGTATTCAGTCTTTGTTCCCCTCTGTTACTCCTTGGTTATGTTAGCTAATTCAGTGCCATCTGCCTTTAGAGTCACAGGATACAATTTTGTAATGAAATGGAAAGGCTTTTTGTAAAGGTGTCCATCACTTAATACCCCAGTAGTTCAAGGGTCTTGGCTTCTTGAAACAACCCATGTATCAGGCCCCATTTACACCCTTATCCTGCTAGGAACCTTCAGCTTTCCAGAGCAGATAAGCATATAGGAGTCCACTGCTTAAACATCTAGAAAACAGAGGTAATTGGCTGAGCCAAAGGTGCTTTTCTAAAAGGCAACTGGACTTTTTTGGGTTTAAAAAAAAACCAAAAACATTTTGCTTCTCATTAAAAGAAGCTTCTTGAATGAAAACCAAAACATTTTCAAAGGGAAAAAAACCCAAGTAAGTCCAGTTGCCTTTTAGAAAAGGACATTTGGGACAACCATGAAATGGATGATTGAGAATATTCATAGACATAGTTGGCTGATGTTCTCCATCCTTTTATAAATGTTGCAATAGTAAATTGTGCATTTGTCAGGAGATGGGAGAAATTTATTATCTGTTTTCTTTATTAACAGCAGACAAATGATAAAGAGAAAAATTTCCTTGTTTGTATGTAGAATGCAGGGTTCATGCATCCCTTGAGGCCTTGTATGCAGCCTCTCCAAAAATTGTTGCCAAATGGCAATAAGTACACATATAAATATTGTTCTAATTCCAGCACATCAAATTGTGAAAAGCAGCTCCATGATCATAAAATTGCACACACGTGCATATAGTTTTCTTTGCAACAAAGTGAAATCTCCATTGTCAATACAGTTTTTATGGTAACTTGTTTTTAACTTAATTGATTCGTCTGTCTGCTTATGTTATTGCTTTTTTGCTTTGTTTAGCAAGGTGTGTGGAAAACACTGTTATCAGCTTTAGAAACACTTATCCAAGATAATCACTGGCAACAGCTGTTTAACATTAAACAACTTCTTAAAGCTCAAGTTGTGCATCATTTCTTAAGGACATGTCAAGTTCTGCAGGTACTGTATCATTTTTAATTTGAATATAATTTATAATCTGTGTGATCTCTCTCTCTCCCTCCATCTCTGTCTCTGCCTCTGTCTCTCTCTCTCTCTCAGCTTTTGATAATGCTGTTCTATTTTTTACCCCTAAATCTGTTTCTATTCTTTTCATAACTATATTACAAATGACAAATAGCTGGAATGCCATTATAAGCAGAAATTGTTAACTATTGAAATATATCCTTATTTTCGAACTCACTTTATTACTGCTAGTCTATGTGGTAAATACATTGTATGCTGTTGCTTTGCCACTGGCACATCATCATGAGGATGGAGGACAAGAATTATGAAAAGCTGTTAATTTTGCAAGTCCTTTGGTCCCTCAGATCCAATTCTTTGGAACAGGGGGAAAAAAGAAAAGCTTTTGATAGAGTTTATTACTACACTTGTGCAGTATATTGTCAGGTAATATTGACCATAATTGTTGAGAATTGGGAGTGCTATCAAATTACTTATATATTACCTTATATATCTGGATTTTTAATTGACAAGTGGATCTAATCCAATATACTAGAGAGAAAAACATATCCACTTTAAAGTTTTGCTTTGCTTTCAAGAAAAGACACATTGCAACAGCCCGATGTAACTTTTTTGTTCTCTATCTACGTATTTTCAAGGAATATGAGTAAAACATAAAGTTAAGGAAAACACTGTCATCAGGTACAATATTTTACTCTGAGTTTACTCTTGGATAAACTATGAAATGCAATACTAATTTTGTAGGAAAGAGTTTTCAGCTTTTTGCCTATATTTCTCTCTTTCTCAGGAGCACAAAGAAGAACATTTCACATCTATTCCTTCAGAAGTCTGTACTTCATTTGTGAAAATAATTGAAGAAGTGCTTGGATCTCCACCAGATCTGGAACTGCTGACCCTGATCTTCAATTTCCTTGTAGCAGTTCACCCTGCTACCAACACATACGTTTGTCACAATCCCAGAGATTTCTATTTTTCCTTGCATATAGGTAGATGAACTATAACATTTGTTATGAGTCAGGAAATGACAGTTTTGCAGTAGAGGCTTTTAGGCAGCCCACATAACTTTTGCCCTCCTTTCTTAACGAGATCTGTTCTGTCAAGTCTTCTAACCTTCCAAGGCATTTTTGTGGTGGAAAGGTCTGCAAGTATCTTTTGTATAAAAGCATGCTGTTCCATTGAGAAAGACACTAGTAGGTTAACTTTCTAAGTAGTAGAACTATTAGCCAATAATATTTTATTCCATTCTTTTATTCATCCCAGTCATTCTATAACCTCTGCTTTGATTTATTCCCCCCAAACCTGATTGAATCTATAATTAGTTCTGTTATGTTAAATGTTAGTGGTCTCTATCTTACAATATTAAACATATTGTATTAGGAAAAAAGGTACGTAATTTAAATAAGCTAAAAGGAATGATTTAGTGAAAATGAAACATCGCAGTGTAAATGTGAAGAGTATCTGTGACATGACATTTTATCACCAAGAACTTTTTCTTTTTCAAGAAAAGTTGTGTTAATGTCACACGTAGCTGATACGAGCTGCAATTTTCTATAAAGAATAACCTTGTAGCCTTAATATGACCATAAAGCTTTTTGATAGCTTATTGTTTGAGGTGAAATTACGTTCATGTGAAATTCTGCTACAAAGTTTGTCATTTTCATCTTCTCAACAACTTTTACTTAACCTTAAATCAAAAGAGGTTTTTTTAGGTCTTCAGTGTATAGAAGGAATTTGCAAAGCTTTCTGGTCAAACAGAAACACTGTAGCCCCCATGTACATTTATATTATATATTGCAGATGGTAAATCGTTTTTGCTCTTGAAATAAATAGTAAAATGCCCATGGGTGTCCTTTTCTATCCTCAATGTTTTACCTTTAATTTCAAGTGGAAAAATAATGAACCGCTGCACATAGCTCCTCTTTTTAACAGCCTTAAATATCTAAATATATTTATGAAAAAGCTCAGTGAAACCAGCAGTTTATTTGTAGAGTTCATCTTTTGACTTTTCAAAATTCAATTTTGAAAATTAAAGCTCTTTCCTATGCAAACAGATATTGTGATGCAATTCTTTTCATAGCTAATATGCATTACTGAACTCATACTTCTGAGCAAATATGCATATGATTACCTTGCACATTTCTGGCTTCTTCCCATCTCTTAGAGCAAAGGACACACATGTTTTGTTCCTTTTTAGGATTAGTGTCAGCAGAAGTAAAGAAATATTGTATGTTTGTTCAGGAGGGCTTTGATGGATAACGATGTTGACTTAAGATCATATTTACAAGTGTAGTTCATAGTCTAAGCTTCTAAGTTTTTAATTTTGTTATCTTTAAGAGTGAAATCATCTTGAAGTATTAACCCACCGTATTTACTTTTTCTAGATGGCAATATTTTTCAAGAGAAGGTTCAGTCCATCATGTATATGAGAAATTCCAGTAGTGGTGGAAAATCTGTTGACAGTCCAGTTTTAGCTATGACGAGCCCAGCTAGATTTTCTGCTGTCCACCAAGGTAAGTAATCAAAATAATAATATGCATTCCTAAAAAGGCTGCAGAGGAGTTAATTGTTGGAACATTATTTATATTAGAGTAGTTAAAACTAAATCCAGATTTGAAAGGTGAATCTACATTGATCCATCCTATATTGGTGAAATCTATATATTTACGCTCCTGATTTACTGTATGTTAGGAAGCAAATATAGAGCAGAAAACACCAATCAAGGCCTATAGTTGACAGTACACCTTAGCTCCTTGCAGGATGTAGCTCTACTATTGTCAGAAATAGTAGCTAGGCCTTGTGGAAAATGGCAGCAGAAAAAATTAGAAGTAGACTTCAGGAGTCATAGGAACTCTGGTCATTGAGCCAGAGTTGTACATTGGTTTTTTTTATTGTCTTGTAGTATTTTGCCCTTGTAGGACTAGATTCATCAGCCTGCTTTTAATACATTGAAAGCAAGGTGATGAATGAACCATGTGGAAATATTTCTTGACAAAGTGTGTTTAAAGTTTCCCCAGGAGTGCTTTACAGGTTAAACGCAAGAACAGAATTAATAAACGTACTGGTTTCATGACGATCACTTTTGTTATGGACCGTTGAAAGAAATGTGAATGAAATTTGGCATATCTGTTTTCTCAGGAAATGATTCTTCCGCAGCAAGCAACTCACAAAGCACAGTTCATCAAGCACCTGAAAGGCTCTGTAAAAGCTTACCATCATCTCCTATAACCTCCTCAAGAATGCATCAAGGGTTTTTTTTTAGGAATGTAGGCTGGAGTGCTGAGAATCTTCATGAAGTTACACAGCTTAAAAGAGTTGAGCCACTCCAGAAAGACAATTTGATAAAGCATCCAGAAATCTTCAGAAGGAGTGAGGAAGAACATTTCATTAGTAGTTGTGAATCTGCAAAAACAGTTGTAGGATTGGGAGAAGTAACCCCTGCGGAAACACTGGCTATTTCAAGAGAAGAGATAGAATCATTAGATAAAACCTCTGAGAACCAAGAAACAGCCCCAGGAGTGAAACCCAGTGAATATAATGTTATTCCTGAGTTATCTCTGAAGCGGCCCGATCATCTGAAGGGGTTGTCTCCTATACAGAAAAGCCATGGCAATTTTGCAGGCTTGGAGTTAGCTTTTTCCATTCATACTGGAGCTACTGTATATCGCTGGCCAAGCTGTAAGAATGTGCCTTCAGAAGATTGGGAATATCTCACCTTTTCTTCAGCTAATGAATGGGCTCCACAAAAATTCGAAAGCATGTCCAATAGGTAGGTGGTGGCTGCTAAGTTTTGGAATAGTCTGTTCATGCTATTTAATTTTAGCTATCTGATGAAGATTGCATTGGGAGCATAGTAGGGTTGGGGTTTTTTGGGGGGAGGGGGCGTGTTATGTGCCTTGGAGTCAATCTTCACTCTTGGCAACTGCATGAATATGTTCCTGCAGTTTTTCTTAGCAAGTTTTTGGAAGTGGTATGCCATTGCCTGCATCCTTGGGCTGAAAGAGAATGACTGGACCAGGATCACTGAGCTGTTTTTGTGCATTAGGCAGGAATAAAACTCTGTCTCCTGATTTCTAGTCTAATGCCGTAAATACTACACCAAACTGGCTCCTATTGTGAGTGGTACAGAAATATAAATTATATGTTAATAACAAATGCTATGTTAAAGCAAATGAAGCCTGAATTATTCTTCTCTACATAAACCAGTAAAAAAAAATTCTACCTAGCAAGAGTATTTCTAGTACCTTGCCTAGTTAAAGCTAGGATTGTAATGCATCATACAGTGGAATTACTGTATATTGTGAGACAGGGTTAGCATATACTTCAAATGGAATTCTTTTATTCTAGTAACTATTTAATTTGATTAAGCAGTACAATAAGTCTTCTTAAAATGGCATCAGTGTTCAGTATTTTACTGTACATCTGTTAATTAACTTTTGCTAATTGTTGATGGTAATAAAGGCTGACTGATGGACTATAGTGCTTTTGCTATGGTAAAAATGTGGAGGAAATGGCCTTGTTCAGACTCTAGTATTCTCCCCTTTCCCAAATCTGTCTGGTAATTACAATCTCCTTTCATTATATGCCAGTATAGGATCCTAAAAATACACTGTTTTATTTTCAGCAGATCAGCAGAAGATTGTCTCGTACTCATATGCCATGGTCTTTATCATCTTCTGCGAAGAATTCTTTTAATTTTGCCAGATGTGATGCTCCCAGATGTATTGGACAAATTGATTCAGCCAGACATTCTCATAGTTCTTGTGAACCATCCATCTTCTCTCATTCAGCAAGGAGTCATTAAAGTAAGGACCTGTGTGTGTGTGTACATGTATGAATGAGAGAAATGGCTAGAAAGAAAAATGTATGTGTTAAAATGATTAAGGAACAAGGATATCCCATTGAAATAGAAATTCTATGAGAAACCCACTATCAACATTAAGCAGGATCTGGGGAAAAGCCATATTTTTAGAAACTTTTTAAAGGAAAACAGGGTAAGAGACATATTAATATTTGGGTAAAGTGCTCTTTCAGAGGGCAGGCACAATGATAGAGAAGGCCTGCCTTTTGAGTCCTATCAGACAACAATGTTTGTCTGATGGAACGTACAGAATGTCAACTATGTCTGATTGAACAAGACAGGCAGAAGCTACCTCAGATAATCAGTTCCAAAGTCATGAAAATCTGTATAGGTATAACTGGAATCACAAAATGAATCAGATGAAGTTTTTGTCTCGTGCAAGGACCTTTCGAGCCACAACTGCCACTTTCTCTTCAAGTAGGAGCTATGTCCAGATTGCACACCAGTTCTGAATGGGGAAGTGCTATCTCATCCAGAATTAAAAGTGAAGATTCTCTGGGAACATGTAGTTAAAGATCCACAACCACTGAATCTTGGTAGGGTGGAGCCAGAATCTGTTTGCCCGATCCTTACAGTCCCGAAATGAGAGGACAGGACCTTTACAGCAGAGATTGTCTGCTTCACCAAACTGTTTACAATAAGGAGAGCCTGACATATGTTATATGTTTCATTTAGTAAAACAACTTTAGTTGAATTAGATTACAAGTACACTTCTTTAACAACTATTTATTCAACAACTGTTAAGTGGTAGTTAAGACCAGTCTTTGAAGTTATGTCCATTGTAGCACTCACACAGTTATGTGATTTTGATTCACACGCTTGGCACCTGGCCCTGTTTTCCAACCATTACAGCATCCTGTGGTCACAAGATCACAATTTGCAGTCTTACCTGCCAGCTTCCCACCCAGCAAAGTGAATGGGGAAGCTAGCAGGACGTCAGAATTTGAAATCATGGAAATTCTTAACTTAAAATGAACAATTTCTCGTTTAATGACTTACATAGTCCTTGCTTAACAGTAATTGGGGACTGCTGAAACTGCCATCCCAAAACAGCCCTAAGTCATATGACATTGTGCTTTAGAACCACATTGCTTAGAAAGGGAAAATAAGGTGATATTGTAACAGGCAGAAGGGATGGTAAATAAAGCAACCAAAACTGTATATTATAACCTATTAAATGCAATAACAAATGTATAAGAATGACAAATGTAAAGAAGAATAACAAGTATGTGAATGTATACTTACAATGGTATGTAAGAGAATAAAAAATAAAAAAAATTGGGAAAAAAAGAACCACATTGCTTAAAAATTGAAATTCCAGTTGCAATTCCATTGGTAAGCAAGGACTGCCTGTATTTTGCAACATCAAAATAGCATCAGGCATGAGCTGAATTATGCATCTTTCCAAACATCTCTTTCTGTGGCCTTTATATTCCTTTAATTAGTAGAACATTCCTTTTGGTGAAAGTGAATATGAGTGAATACTATTGTTAATTTGTTTCTCTTACAGTAACAATCTACTTTGTGAACCTTTTCAGTTTTTTGATTTTAGATTTAATTCTTCATAATCTTAAATAACCACTTTGTGCTTTGGAATTACCATATTATTTTTCATTGGGGAAAGTTAACCAGCAGAAAAGCTATATTTGTTATGTGGAAATGGGATATTGCCACACCAGGCTAGTCTTAATTTGACATAGACTGAAAAAAACCCCATGTATTTTACTCTAATTGAAAAAAACATTATACAAGCTTCATGAGGTACTTGTTTGATAAGAACAAATTAAACTTAATTTCCTGGAACTATTCTGCTAATTACTTCTGCACAATTACCTACTATTGTTTAAAAGCACTTGAGAGAAAATTTTCTTTTATAAAGTTACAGTTCTCATAGTATTGTATCCATTTCTTATCTGGGGAAGATATTGTACAATATTTTAAAAGATCAGACTGCAAGTTAATCTAACAAGATAAACCTGTTCAGGGTCCATGATAAGCTCTCCTATTACTAATTTATATCTATCTATCTATCTATCTATCTATCTATCTATCTATCTATCTATCTATCTATCTATCTATCTATAAAAACGTGTGTGTGTGTGTGTGTGTGTGTGTGTGTGTGTGTTCCAACTCAACTCTGGAACGCCTCGAGCAATTTCAATCAAACTTGGTACATAGATGACTTACTCTCTGGAAAAAAGTAGTGAGACATCCTAACACCTCTCGGGGGTGGTGGTGTTCTGTTAAGATACAGCCTGTTGTGCCATAAAATGACTTTTACTGTACAGCACAGTGGAATTGCCATGATAATGGCTTCACAGTACTCCACAAGGGGGCTCCCTCTGGTACGGGAGAAAATCCAAAATTAGAAATTATGTTTCGTCTGGCCATTTTCCTCCTATAAATCAGTACCTGAACAATGCTAGGTTATCGAAATATAAAACTGTTTGGGATGGGATTTCTCTTCCACCCCCATCATGTATTTCTTTGAGCATTTCATTTTATTAATTTATTTTATAAAAGCTAAGTAATGCTTGAGAGCTTTACAAATAATGTATAGTAACAATGTACTTATCAGTGAGACAGTACAAATCCTGTTCGAAAACTCAGAATATATTACAAATTCCTGATCTTTATTTTTTTCTCTCTAGCTTTTGAACACCTATTTCAGCAGAGCAACTAGAGAACAAAAAGAGAAGTTTTTGAAGAACCGAGGTTTCTCCTTGTTAGCTAATCAGCTGTATCTTCACCAAGGAACACAGGAACTTATGGAATGCCTTCTAGAATTGCTTTTGGGTCGATCAGTTGGCCTGGATGAAGAGTAACTATAGCTTTTTCCCTCTCTTTTGATCAATAATGTATTTTCAGGAAAAATAAAGATTTGGTAAATTGTTGTAGGCATATTATGTTTATGCCACTTTATTTCTAGAGATTATGAGTAACTCAATGATTAGTTAAACCAATTTATACAGTTATTATGAAGAGTCAGTGTGCCACCCTTGCTCTTCTTCAAATTCCTTTTTGAAGGTGATTGAAAGGTGATACTTTTCCTTAATGGCTTTCATATTAAGAAACAGAAATAACCTTTGTGATCTTGCAAATAATATGAAAATACCAGCAAAATTAGTGCATATTCCAGATTAAACCCACATATTGTCATTAGACTATCCTGATTTTTAAGAAAGAAAGAAGGAAGGAAGTTTATCATTCATAATTGTATTATTTCAGCATTGTTCAGTGTTACCTTTGTTCATAGCCAATACATTTTATTGATAGCAAAGCTTTATTTCAATAGCCATTTCAGGCTAGTAGTTATTGCACTGCTTATAATAATATGGAAGCTGAATTAAATCCTAAAATTTGCTGCAGTAGCTAAATAAGTAATTAAAGGTAACGTAGTGAGTCATGTTGTGTAGTTATTTACCACTAAAAGTTCAATTTATC
>JAPKID020001561.1:0-14591 GCA_026931265.2 Tropidonophis doriae
CCCTTATGCAGCCCAGCCTCACCCAGACTCTGCCTCCAGCGGCCCCCAGGTAAATTGAGTTTGAGACCCCTGCTTTAACCTAAATAAAAGAGTTTTATTGGGACAAGGAGTCTCCTTCATGATCTTGGGAGGCCTAGGTCAGAACAGGTAAAAGGACCATAGCAGAATGACCATGGTGCCTGGGTCAAAGCGCTCCTTTGGAGCAGGGGTCCCCAATCCCCGGTCTGTGGTCTGGCACTGGGCCACAGAAAGCCAGCAACTTGGCCTTGCAAACAAGCAAAACCCCTTCCGCAGGATGCAAGCAGCACACAAAACCAGGTCTCCTTCGGTCTGCAGAAAAACCTTTCTCCACGGAACCTGGTACCCAAAAGGTTGCGGGCTGCTGCTTTGGAGTTTACATATTTACTCTCTGTTATTCCTAAACTTTTCAGTCTCAATATTGCAGCCACACACACTCACACACACATAAACACTAAAAGAATTCTAGATTGGCTGAGGCGACCAGTAAGGATGAAGTCATATTTTTTATATAGCTGCCAGGAAATTATTTTCTTCCACAGTGTTTCAAGAAATAACTACACTCCCCCCCCCTGCATGCACGCACGCACACACACACACACACACACACACACACATATACACACACAAAAGGAGGGCATTTGCAAGGTTTCCATGGCAGCTGATTCCTGGTCTCAGAGTAAGGAGCTATGATTGGAGATAATTAAAGGAAGAAAAGAGAAAACAGAACTCAGAATATATCTTTTAAAAGCATCCTTCAGATTCTAGATTGCACCCATCGCGCCCATCCCAATTTTAGACTCTGCTTTGAGTTTTTGCTCTGGTTATCCGCAGCAGCTTTTTTGCCCATATTCACACTCTTGCAGTTTAAAATTGGGGTTGACAGCTTTTGGGGGCCAGAGATTCTGTTTCACCTGTGTGAAAAAGAAGAAAGATTGATTTAAAAAAATACCAGGATTTTTTTTTTTTAAACTGAATTGGTATGCATTAGAAAATCAGTTTAAAAGCATTTGTAACATCTTAAAAAGATTTTTCATCTCTTTAGGTTTAATGGCAAACCTCCCTGTCAAATTGTCACAGAAGTTTGCTGAATTTCGGCAGCAACAAAGTGGTCCATCAGACATTAGGAAACGCATGCAGTCCATCCACCATGCATACACCCCTCCCTTGCATGCACGTGCCCCTGCGTGCACATGCACCACCCCATGCTCCTTGCATGCGCACACATCACCCATATATGAATCACGCCCCTGCATGTGCCCTGCCCCCTGTATGCACACACACCACCCACATGCCCCCTGAATGCACACGCATCCCCACATGCATGCACATCAGAGACCTGAAGACCAGCTGGCTGGTGTGAGGTGCACGCACATGGGCGGCAGAACTGAACTGGGGCCACCTCTTGCATGCCTGCCATAGATTCGCCATGACGGTCCCAGAGGACACACTCTGTTAGAGATAGCTGACAGGATAAGATGTTGTCATCCCATGGCATCTATTACCTTCACTCTACAGGTAGTCCTCGACTTACAACAGTTCGCTTAGTAACTATTCAAGTTACAACAGCACTTATGACCATCACAGGATCCCCATGGTCATGTGATTTACATTAGGATGCTTGGAAACTGGTTCATATTGATGATAGTGAATCTGAAGCCACATTCACTTAACAACCATGTTACTAACTTACAAACTGCAGTGATTCACTTAACAAGTGGCAAGAAAAGTCATAAAATGGGACAAACCTCACTTAACAAATTTCTCACTTAGCAACATAAATGTTGGGCTCAATTGTGGTCGTACGTTGAGGACTAGCTGTAGATCTTTATATAATTCTTATTTTTAATTGTTTTTGTATTTTATATCTTTTTACTGTTTGTAAATTACCCAAATTTACCATATCGTTACATTATTGAGAATACAATTCTTAGGCCTGATGGAAAGTCACTCTACATTGGATATTCTTGCAAACAGTATTTTTGAGTCCTCTATTGAGATACTTCATGAAATATAGGGACTTTCCACCAGCCCTCCCTGAGTCAGCAGATTCTATTTGGTTGTCGAGTCTCAGAAATCATTGGCCCCAAACCTAGAACTTTAAAAGGGATCAACAGTATCTTGAGTTGCACTAGAAACAAAGGATTGGGGAGTTCAAATGCTAGTATTTACACTCATGGGAAAACCTTTAAGATCAGTCATGGAACATGTTTTGTGTGCAGAGGGATGACATAAAATATTGGGTAATCTAAAATAAGTGGAAAAACTATGAAATAGGAATTTTCCACTAGAGGGATTGAGAATTAGGAAGGTCCTTCCTTCCTACTTTCCTTCTTTCTTTTCTTCCTCCATCCCTCCGGTCTATTTTTTTCTAGCTTCTAGCGATATAAACCATTAGTTAATTCTGAAAATAACAGAAGGTCCCATCACTGATTCCCAATTGTCTGAATTGTGGCACTGTGGTCAGACGGGAGCATCTGCTCTTTGCGTAAGGCTTCAATCCTAGATAATGTCTGCTTTTTTTTAAAGGGAGAAAAAAAGCATCAGTCACTGGTGCTGATGAAAGAGCTTCTAAGACACTGGAGGTCACCAACAGCCAGAGCTGTTATCACTGTGAAAATAGGTAGATACTTAGACCAAATATTAAGCTACTTTGGGGTAGCCAGTATCTGTATTCTCATATTTAGGAATGAATATGTTAAATTAAATGAAAGAATAGGAAAGAGAAAGTTTATTCCATTGTTTTGACATTCTGTTGCCTTTTCCTTTTTTTTTTTTTAATTCAAAAAGTTTTATTGGTTTTACAATTTTTTCTTAGGAAAAGGGTAAGTGGAATATACAGAGAAAATTTTGAAGGCATCCATATCAGGGGTGCAGGCCGCACCCTTTTCAATTCCAAATACCCTAGGCAAATCTCTACAGAAAAAAAAGCATTATCTTGGAAAGATAATCCAGAAAAATATTATCTACTAGCAATTGCTAGCCATTAAATGTTCTTGGCAGCAGTTCCCAGACTTCAGTCCGGGTCTACTCCTAGCGAAAACTGGAAGCACATGCTAGACTAACAAGGGGCTCATATTCAGGAAGAACAGAAGCCCATCATCTACCTATATTACAGTATTGGAAGAAATGTCCTTCTGGGTTCAGTTCCAAGTGGGGAAAAGGGCACTGGAAACATGGAGGTTGCTTGGAAAGATGGTTTAATGGTGGACAGGATCACATGGCTTGTCCTCCTGAACAGAAAAGGGGGATCTCATGCTTCCAGATGTTGGGTGAAGAAGAGAAAAGGCCAAGATGCTAAAAGTCCCTGCTTTTATGCCCTCTCTGGCCTTTGATCTTGATCTTGTATTCTGATTGCGTGTCAGACTCCCATAGGGACATTCAAGGTCAACTCTGTAGGCTGTGCTTTGAGTCCAAGTTTTGTTTCCTTGCTGGCTAATGTAATTTTCCCAGGTGCCTTGTGAGTTTCTGTCGAGGGCCAGTCCTACCTTTGTTATGTAGAGTAGACAAGCTCAGGCTTTAATGGCTCATTGACAAAGGCAGGGGCAACTAAGAGTGCATCTGTATCCTGCCTAAAAACATTTTTCTCCATTTCTTGTCCAGGGAAACATAATATTCTGCCTTTTTAATATTTCCTAGGATATTTCATTTTGGAAGAGAGAGGTGGGTGCTAACTTCCTACCACAGTATTGCAACTGGAAGAAAATCCCAGGTCTAGTTCCAAGCCGGAAGAAAGGCACTGGAAATAAAATGGAGGCTGGCAGCTGGTTGGAAAGAAAGGTCCCTTTATTGATGATGAAGGACCACCAACCACATGAGATTCTGGGACAGCTGACAAAATGGTTGAATGAGTGGATGGATCTTTATAAATTTTGAAGATTAGCTGTTCTGGATTAGCTGTCAAGTTAGCTATTCTAAGATAGAGGTTCCCAAACTTGGCAACTTTAAGAGCTGGCTGGAAAATTCTGGGAGTTGAAGTCCACAAGTCTTAAAGTTGCCAAGTTTGGGAACCTCTGTTCTAGGGAGCTGGTGAGGGCTTCCCACATCATATTTTGTCCTCAACATCTTCATGTCAGTGAGCGCAAAGCTTCCCTCCTTATAAAGAGGTGCTTTGTACATCTGTATAAATCTTCCCAACGAGGGATTTCCAGTCACGTTGAAGGTTGTGAACATTTTTTTCTCTCTTCTAAGTACTTGTAATATGCAGACATTACAGTTGGCATGGCACGCTGTTGATTGGGTCAGAAGGCTACATGTCACTATAGTGCTTTGCTTTTCTAGTAATCAGACAGCAAGCCCTTTACAGTATGTAACCAGGTGTACTTTAAGGGGATGCGTTGCAAAAGAGAGCCTTCGCCCAAGAGTTAGTTGAGTAGAAGACATTACCAACTTCTCCATTTTCCTTCCTTTCAGACTTCATATCAAGGCATTTTCGGTTATTCAAATTGATTCTATATTATTGTTTATTAAGGAGGCAGCATGCATTCCATGTGCAATTTGCTATGCATGATTTGAGATAATTTGTCAGTCTAGTTGATGTCTAGCAGTCATCAGGAATTAAAACTAAAAGGGAAACCATCCAGCACAAGGCAGCAAACAATGAATTGCTAAAGGTCACTGGAGCATCTTTGTTCATTCATCACTTATTAAAGTGGCCCATATGGAGCTCTTTTTTAAAATACTGCAACTGACTGAATAGTCTTCAGGCTATATTTGTTTTCCACTTCATAAAAACATGAAAAAGCATAACACCCTGAGCCTCAAAGTAGCCAATCACTTTTTAAGTTATTGGGTGGTGCAAACTCAGCCTATATGTTTAATTTATGATTCAGCATGTTGGTCTGAATGTAAAAAAAATCAGTTGTTGAGTGGACTGTGGATTGGTGAAGCATCTTGTATGAACATGATCCTTGGTTGTTGATTTAGTTCACCAATCCTCAAACTACGGCCCGTAGGCCAGATACGGCCTGCCAATGCAAAGTATCCCATCCACGGAGTGGTGGGATTCAACTCTGCTCCTCGCTCCGTCCCTCCTCGTCAGTCTTATCTTCCAGTGAACATGCATTTCTGGTTAGTTATTTCAGCAATTGAGCTGCGCTTCTGATCATATCACTGCTGCCGAAGGTAAGGCTGAAGAGTGCGACGGAGGGCCAGCTGACTAAGGGGTGCTCTCGCCAGAACAGCCATGTGGTCCTGGGCCGCTGGGTGAGTAGGGGAGGGGTTGCTGCTGTCTTGAAAAGCAGCTGCCAGCTTGTAAAGCAGTGCTTTAAAAATCTTTAAAAACTCTTTAAAAAACAGCCTTTCACAGCCATATGATCCAGGGCTGGTGGGTGAGTAGGGGAGGGGCAAATACAGCAAAGACAAAGGCAAAATGGACTGCTAAATTGGCCACGCCCGCTCAGTCACATGACCACCTAGCCACACCCGCTCAGTCACATGACCACCTAGCCACGCCCGCTCAGTCACATGACCACCTAGCCACGCCCGCTCAGTCACATGACCACCTAGCCACGCCCACCCAACCAGTCCAGTCCCCCAACAATCTGAGGGACTGGGAATCGGCTCCCTGTTCAAAAAGTTTGAGGAGCCCTGATTTAGTTGAAGCAAGTAATAATCTTCAGATCCAAATAAGCAAAAGCAAAGCTGTATTATCCAAAGTTTGTTTCTTTATAAACTGTAGAAGAAAAACAAATATGTATCCTTGATGCAATTATTTGTTAATGATGTATCTGTATGCATAGCGTTAAACAACCCAGAAAAGCAGAGATACTTTGGATCATTCCTGGAACGTGTTTGCTTAATATATGCACATATATACATACATACTCAGGTTTTAATGCTTCTGAATATTTTCATCCAACTATCCATGGACACACTGTATATCAAACAAATGGAAAAATCTAAATCATAAGTCAGATTGAGTTAGCTGTTTAATAAATCTGTAAAACGAAAACTGATATTTGGTTAGCCCTGTCTCTCAAATTGCATTTGAACAAGAAGACACATTATTAGCAAAATTGGAGTGACCATCTACTTTTTAAAAAGAGTTAGCAGTGGGGATTTGAGGTAAGATTGGAGCTAGAAGCTAGGAAATGCCTTTATTCCAAAATTCTATTATATTTCTTTTGTTATTTAACTTGTCCAAATGCATCAATCTAAATGATGCTTGACAAAGAACAGGCCCCATATTGGAAGGACTGGTAGTCAACTCAAAGAGATAATGAACGAGGGAAAAACAGGATAAAGAGGATTTACATACCTTCAAAACAATCTTGATTCTTGGCAACTGCCCTGGCTTGTCCCTGCAGTTTTCTGGGCAACATTTTCAGAAATGGTTTGCCATTGCCTTCTCCCTAGGGCTGAGAGAGAGAGCGAGAGAGAGCGACTGTCTGCCTTTATGCCTAAGGCAGAACTGAACGTCACAATCTTACAGGTTTTTAACCTAGTGCAGTGATGGCGAACCTTTTTGGCATCGAGTGCACAAACAGAAACGTGCATGCATATATGTCTACCGGAGCACCAGAAACCCGAAAGCCAGCTGGCCAGTATGCGCATACCTATTTTTTGGTTGTTTTCTGGGCTGTTTTTGGCCCCAAAATGGCACGGAAAATGGTCTGTTTTTTGTTCCATTTTTAGGCCATTTTGGGGCTGTTTTTAGGTGGTTTTTCATTCATTTCTAAGCCATTTTGTGGGCCAAAACCAGCCAGAAAAGTGGCCTGAAAACAGCCTGAAAAGCAGCCTGAAAAGCAGCCTGAAAACAGCCCATAAAACAGCCCAAAAAAGGGGGCCATTTTAAGGGCATTTTCCGATGCTCTGGCACCCGCAAAGACAAGCTGGTGATGGCGCATGTGCCCACAGAGAAGGTGCCACCTCTGGCAAGGGTGCCATTGGTTTGCCATCATGGACCTAGTGCCTTTCACTAGTAAACCAAAATGGCTCCCTAAAGTACAGTATGTATACCCAATCTGAATAGGACATGAAAGAAGAGTTTGCTTGTACTTCGCCTTAGTTGTACCTTATCCAAACAAGTGTTAGGCTTAAGGAAAAGAATGAGGCTTCAAGAGAGGTAGGTGATCAAAGGAACAGGGGTAAGCTATACAAAATGGAGATTAATATTCAGAAAAAAAGATTAAACTGGGCATGTTTTGAGCACATAGAAAGTAAAAATCAAATGCCAGCACCAATTTCTCTGTAGTGATTCATTCCACCTGGAGATATGAGTTACTTAAAAGAGTGTCCTACAAGATTTCACCCAGAATTGGGTTTCTGCCGGTTCGGACCAGTTTGGGTGAACCGGTAGTTCTGACCACCAGCTGGGCCCGCCTCCCTGCTCCGACACTATCCTCTCCTGTTTATCTTAGTCTCTGGCTTTGTTCCCCGCCCACGAAGCCCAGCTGATTGCTGCATCTCATCTGTTCTACTCACTGTGGCTGCCTGAGAAGATTTGATGTGTATTTGAAGCTGCGCAAAAGCAGGGAAGGCTTGCAAGCACATTTCCGGTGAACCGGTTGTTAACATCTGATTTCACCCTACAATCTGGGTGGTCTATGGAGATTCTCAGTTATCCAGGTCATGGTTGTCCCAAAGGCACTTTTACCAAAGGTAACTTGACTTTGTTTTTCCTTGAAGTCATTTCACTTCTCATCCAAGAAGCTTCTTCAATTCTGAAAAAGAAAAACGGAAGAAGCTTTTTGGGTGAGAAGCAAAACGCCTTCAAGGAAAAACAAAGTCCTGTTGCCTTTAGAAAAAGTATGTTGGGATTTTCCACAGCCAGAAGTTTATCCTGGGTAGACAAAGGGAAAAAAAATCCTCTAGCCAAACTTTCCCATATTATTTAATCTCATGGTCACAGAAGCAGTGTTTGCTCTAGAATTTAACCAATTGACCTTCATAAGCTTCCTTACTAAAGGTGGAGAAGATTCACCTATACCTCAATTGTGTGTTCATTCTAATTGAAGGAGTATTTCTAGAAACTGCATTAGTACTAGGCAATGTGTTCTGGGGGTACCATTTTAAAAGTTATTTGTTTGCTCGATATTTTGATTTATATTCTGGCTTGCCTCCAGGAACGCAGTGTGAGGTACATAGTGTACCTCCACAGCAACAACTCTGTCTAGATTCAGCTAAGGGATAGAATGGCTAAAAATTACTCTGTGAGCTTCTAGAGCAGAGAGTAAACTCGGTCACAATCCCACACTACCGCAATATAATGGCTTTCTTATCCAAAACATTTTACTTTTAAATTTTTATTTCTCTGCTATACCCAACAAGTTATCAGAATAAAAGTAGCTCATCATAACATGCAGATATGCAAAGCTAAGTAGAAACCAAGATGTATACATTTCTTCTAAAACGTGTGACTTCTCAGTAGCTCGTGCTATAATTAATGTCCTAAGGGAGCATATGCATATTGCCAAATGCAGGATAAATATGGAAAGTTCCCACTTAGGGAGCATTTTAAAGTCTTGACTTCAGTCAGTTAGATTTCATGTTTTATTTAAAGGTATTTCTTTGTTTGGATTCAGAGAAAATTGCTCCTACAGTCCCAAAGACTGTTTCAGCCCAATTTAGATTTTCCTCATTATTTAGACATACAGTATTGTATACCTTAATCTGAACTGGTGGAGAACAATTTTCAGAATGCCAAATAATGTCTTGTTCAGATTAGCTCTACCCCTTGGAGATAAAATGCACTCTGGGGGTATTGTTCTTAGTAGAAGGCACTGCAGGAACAACGATCTTATTTCGAATCCTGATAGAAGGACTGATATGGTAATGTATCACTTCTGCATCAGATTTATGAAATCACAGACACTGATTTTTAGCCGTAGGACAATTTAATTGCTGTAGATGTCTATGTAAAAAAAAACCAACCAAAATAAAGGATAACTAGATATCAAATACCGATGTTTGAATGCCAAGGATTCAGGGAATATCTAGAAAGTATTCAATATCAGAGTTGTGTTTCCAAAAACATCAGGAGGAAGATGGAGGCAGGAGAGGAAAAGGAGAAACCGACTGTCCTTTAAAGCTTGTCTCTAGTCTCACGATTTTAAAGAGTTCTCTGTGATTGGTGGTACGGCTGACAGACCATCTGGGTTCATAACTACCTCTCTGAACTGAAGCTTCTCCATGAACAATGTGCCAAGCATCATTGACTAATTCTGCGATGGCGAACTTAATGGCACACAAAGCTGTGTCGCCCAGCACACGCAGCCTTGCCTGTTTGTCTTTCAGTTTTCTGGCACACACATGCGTGTGATGATCAGCTGTCCTTCATATGCGTGTCAGTGCCAAAAACCAATATACATGTTGTGTGCTGGCCAGCTGATTGCAGGGCGCGCATGCGCACTAGAACCTGGAAGTTTGGCTTTTCCAGAACGCAGCCTTATTTTGTAACATCTTCTTATTCTGCCTTAGACATTTCTCTGCAGGATTAAAGTCTGCAGTTAGCTGCTATTTAATACTATTATCCTGGGAACATCTTCTTGAATTAATGTCAGCCCTTCAAGGTAGACTACACTAAGAAACAATGCTATGTAAGTCAGGACTATTTTTATTGTAGCAACTATAGAAATGGAATTTTTCAAGTTGGAATGGGTGTGTGCTTCCCACCCCACTTTAATCTTGCTGTGAATTAGTAAGGGACTTATTTGAGAGGTTTTCTCAAGTTGGCCCAGTCTTAGAACACTTTTACCTGTTGTTGCCTTGGTAACAGCTGTTCCTCCTTTCCCAGAAGGCCCCTCTCTATGCCATCCGCAAGTGCAGTATGCCTTATTGAGCTCAATGGGACTCATTACATTTGTTGAATGTTCTCTGTAGTTTTGAAATTAATATTTTATTAATTTACAGGCTGTGTAAGATGGTTCATGGTTTCTTGGAAAATGCCAAATATTATTTACCAGTAAATGTGCAGCATATCAGTTTTTTTACTTCATGAGCTTCCAGTTTAGTAGCATAGCAAAACAAAACAAAAGCAACAGAGATTTCTAGCTGTTTAAAGATTATCAGACCTTAGGAGACACACAGTATCACTGTATAAAGCAGAGTATCTGAGAGTGCATTCACTGAACTCAAATTTCTCAGAAGACACTACAGATAGACCACAATTGAGCCCAAAATTCATGTTGTTAAGTGAGAAAGTTGTTAAGTGTGTTTTACTCCATTTTATGACTTTTCTTACCCTGTTTATTAAGCGAATCACTGCAGTTGTTAAATTGGTAACATGGTGGTTAAGTGAAACTGGTTTCTCCATTAACTTTGCTTGTCAGGTCATAAAAGGAGATCACATGACTCCTGAACCTGGCAACCGTCATAAATATGAGTTAGTTGTCAAGTATCTGAATGTAAATCACGTGACCATTGGGATGCTGCAACGGTCATAAGTGTGAAAAATGGTCATAAATCACTATTTTCAGTGCCATTTGTAATTTTGAACGATCACTAAACAAACTGTGGTAAATGAAGGACTACCTATATTGCTCTGATATAATTATGCCAGTGTAATAGAAAAAGCACATTATGTCAGTGTTTCACAACCTTGATTGCTTGTAGATACATGGACTTCAACTCCCAGAATTCTCCAGCTAGCCAAGTATACTGGCTGGAAAATTCTGTGACTTGAAGTCCACAAATCTTTAAGGTATCAAGATTGAGAAACATTGCCTTAGGGTCAGTTCTGTCCCTTTGGCTCTTTCTTTGTTTCTGACATGAAATATTGTGCAAGTGGCAAGGAAGAAGTATGTGAACAGGAGTCCTGTCCAGAGATTTCAGACAGATGGAAAAATGTGCACATACAGACCCAGAGCAATCTCCTTTCCTAATACTGAAATAATCTGCTTTATCCAAATCAAAACATAAAAAGAATTTTGTATGGTGGCAGCTTTTGGCACAGCCAGTAGAGAGAGAAATAAGATATTTCTAAGCTCTACTATCTCACTCCTCTCTAATTTACCTCATAAATAAATGTTTTCTTTCTTCTGGCTAGAGCAGGGATTCCTTAGCAATTTGCTCTGAAGTAACTCGTTCTCTTTACTTCAGAAAACCCCTCAACTGAATAGGAAACCTCATCTGTGATTCAGAGAAGCACTTTAGGCCTATCTTTAGAACAGAATTGTGAAGGACTTGCATTCGCAACCTCCATGCATGCAGGAAGACGTAAATCACAAGGAACCATATTTTTCAGTTGTATGTATGGAGGAGAGGGAAACATAGCATCGTTCCTTTACCTGCAAAAGAGCCCCTTTTGGCTGTGCTCTTGTGTGTTTTCAGGTTATCTGTCTATCTCACACTCTTCTTTTTTCCTCCTGCCCTTTTCCCGTAGAGTTGGCGGGTGTTCGGATTGAGTTACAGTATGTTCCTCTGGCAAGAGTCAGAGCTGTGTCCTTTTGACCAATTTCTAAAAAGGAATTATTTATGTCTCCTGCATATTTCTGGGATCAACTGCCAAAAATGGCAAGCCGTACTAGGGTGTGCTGATAGCAATGGAGAGAAAGAGTCATGGCTTGCGACCAGCAAACAAACAACACAAGCTAACTGTATCTCCCAAACTCTTGGGTTGTTGTTGTTGTTTTTAAATAGGGGAGATCCCATCAGCTCTGTGATTTGAAGGGGAAAAAAAGGCAATGTAAAAGATCAAGAGAAACTTGATAGCGGAAAGCTTCTTCCTGGGGTTTTTCCCCCCACTGCCTCAAACTCTTAATCTGAATGATCTGTTAATCTGAAAATGATGTTTAAAAGATCTCTGCCATTCAGTTGTCACAGAAACTAGAGTTTCCCAACCATTATGCAACATGCACAATATCTCAACAAGTGCTACGTCAATTTAATTGCCAAGAAATTACTAACAAGAATTCGAAAATAGAGATTCACTCTCTCTCCAATAATGTCCAATTTTGTAAGCTTCCCGTAGAGAGAGGGAAAAATATATGTGACCCTTGATTAAAGTTTACACTAGCCTTCCACAATCTGGGCAG
This sequence comes from Tropidonophis doriae, assembly GCA_026931265.2. Taxonomy (NCBI): domain Eukaryota; kingdom Metazoa; phylum Chordata; class Lepidosauria; order Squamata; family Natricidae; genus Tropidonophis; species Tropidonophis doriae. The sequence goes on from JAPKID020001561.1 coordinate 11,994, forward strand.
TCTGATTTGTAGCCTTCAGCACCTTAAATTTCCCTGCGAGCATGGCCATTGCCAAGACGTTTAGAAGCTGAAATCCACATTTTTGTGCGAATTAATGGACTTGCCAAGGCTGAAGGATGTCATGTGCACTCCACAGGGAACAAGTCAAGTATCATGAATTTCCAACCATCTTCTTCTGCATCAGGAACAGAGTGGAAAAAAGTTTCCTCAAATCACAGAGGCGTGGTGAAATCCTCCTTGACACTTGGCAAGATGATACAGAGAACCTTTTAGACAATCCAACCGAACAAAACGCAATTTGTATAAATTTATTGCTAGCAACATTTCTGTTGGCAGCAGCTTGCAGGAGACTTTGGAAGTGAATATCTCATATAAGGAGAATCAGCTTTGAATTGCTTTGTGAGATGCCAGGGTACAGCCTTACATTTAGAACAGCCTCCGATTGATATAATTGAGACAATAGAATAGAATAGAATAGAATAGAATAGAATAGAATAGAATAGAATAGAATAGAATAGACAGGATCTTGGAGGTCTTCTAGTCCAACTCTCTTCTTAGGCAGACAACCCTACACGATTTCAGACAAATGATTATTCAATCTGTTCTTAAAAACTTCAAATGTTGGAGCATTTACACTTCTGGAGGCAAGTTGTTCCACTGATTAATTATTCTAACTGTCATGAAATTTCTCCTTAGTTCTAAGTTGCTTCTCTCCTTGACTAGTTTCCACCCATTGCTTCTTGTCCTGCCCTCAGGTGCTTTGGAGAATAGCTTGATTCCCTCTTCTTTGTGGTAGCCCCCAAGATATTGGAAAAATCACAAAAATTGCCTTTCTGCTATATACAGGATAGCCCTGGTTTCCAAGATTATTTATGTTAAAGGCTCTTGACTCATTATATCATTAAGTCCCAACTATCCTTCTCTCAAATAACATATTTACAGATATTCATCAGTTATAGTAAATTTTGGACCATAAAATGATAATGCTGCGGATAATAATGTTTAGAGCTTTAACTGCAAAATAAGCACAGAGGGATAACTGAAGCTACAAACTAACTCAAGTTTGCCACTGCGTATAAGAAAATTCTGCTCTGAACCCCAAACTAAGAAATATGCTCACACAACAGAAGGGCTCATTAGTGCGATATTTTATTTTATTTAGCTCTTCAACACAAAGTATCCAGACTCTGTTCCAGTCACAGACTGCTAAATGCTCAGTAGAGTATGCCTGTTGCTTTCTGTCCTCCTTTATTACTATTAATACTATCTTATTACAATTTAGTTTTTATTTTTACACTGTTTTTAAAAATAATTAAAATAGTTCTTAGCTGTGGATGTCATGAATATTTCTTTTTTATACACTGATCAAATGTTATGTAAAGAAGTCTGTTTCTGAAGATGTGATAGACCTCTTACTGTGGTCCATTTTTCTCTTGCAACCCCATACAACAAAGAGAGAACTGGCTACACCTCTCTTGGGTTTCTAAATATAGGTATAAAAGTCATTATGACCCAATTCAGATTTATGAGGAACACTATTTAAAATAAGTGTATAAAGCATTTTAAAGATTCACAGTGTAATAGAAACTATTCATAAAAGTACAGGAATATTATATCAGTGCTGCGTGCAAAAAAAATCAAAATATAAATAAATATGTATTAATCCAAACAATAACTTGACAGATGCTGGTTTTCATACTGTACTGTATTTAAATTGATTGTGAATTTAGTCTTATTTATATATTTTGCTTTGTTTTTCTTTTTTCTTTGATTCTTTTTCTTTTGTTCTGTTTTTATGGTCTTTGAGAACATCAAGGATCAATAAAATGAAGGAAGTAGAATAATAAATAAATGTCCCAGTACTACACAACTACTCCAGAGAACGTAGGTCCAACAGTGAACCTTGGGTAGGTCATCAGCTGGAGACTACACTGTAGGTATTAGTCCTATGGATGGGGAGGAACAGGCTACGACTCAACCCGTCCAAGACCGAGTGGCTGTGGTTTCCGGTGCCACGACATAGCCAGTTGGTCCCATCTCTGGCTATCGGGGGCAAGTCATTAGCCCCTGCAGAAAGGGCTCGCAACTTGGGCGTCCTCCTGGGACTCTCGGCTGTCCTTGGATGACCATGTGACAGCTGTAGCCAAGGGGGCCTTTTATCAGGTTTACCTGATACGCCAGTTGCGCTCCTTTCTGGATCGTGATGCCCTGCGCACAGTTCCGCAAGCTCTTGTCATTTCCCGCCTAGACTACTGCAATGCCCTCTACATGGGGCTTCACTTGAGGTGTACCCGGAGGCTCCAGTTAGTGCAGAATGTGGCCACGTGGGGGATCTTGGGAGCACCAAGACACTCCCACATAACACCTCTCCTGCGTGAGCTGCACTGGCTGCCTGTGGCCTTCCGGGTGCGCTTCAAGGTACTGGTGACCATCTTTAAAGCGCCCCATGGCATGGGTCCTGATTATTTGCAGAACCTCCTCCTGCCACATACATCCATCCGCTCCCACAGGGAAGGCCTCCTCAGGGTGCCATCCACTGGATAATGCCGGCTGGCGACTTCCAGGGGAAGGGCCTTCTCTGTGGTGGGTCCAGCCCTC
>JAPKID020001562.1:399-14590 GCA_026931265.2 Tropidonophis doriae
AAAATCACAAAATTTAGCCCTGCACAACATGAACCATCCCAAATGAAGAAACCACAATGGGACACAAAGCATGGACCCATTCACTACATCAAGGAAACAACAAAGTTCACAGTTCTGGCTGCCAACAAAGAATTGAAACGTAAGCATGAAAGAGAATCACCCTGCAGTGAAATAGAGAAAATAGATGCAGTGTTTTCTTCTATTTGGGCTACTGTATCAGGACTACACAAAAACGAATAACAAGTGTTTCTTTTTTTTTCTCTCCCCATCTATTGGTCACCTGGATATTTTTAGACTAGATACAGTAGCTCAACTGTTGCCTCTCTTTAAAAAAAAGTGATGTACTAAAACGTACATAAGACATCAAAATTACAAAATTAATTCAAACAATTACATTCTCAAGGAGAATGTACCATTCTTCATTGTACAATATGTGGATACCAGTTTTCTCAATAATTTGGCATATTCTTGATTGTAGGTTAGTATTGGTTGTAAATGTTTTTAAAAGCAGATTTAATCTGATGTTGAATAAAAGAAAGAAAAAACCTAGATGATGTCATATATAATGTGCTGCTTTTAACAAAGACAACATGTTACATTTCCAAAATAAAAACAAGAATATTGACTCAATTGCCAATTTTTCCCCCATGCTGTCCAATGAAATCTTTTAAAATTTCCCTTTGGATCTTTAAATAAGCACATACAGGTTTTTTTTAAGGTAACTTCCCCCCAAGTATATAAAGAACACTGACATCTTGATGAAAGAAATGTTATTTCCATAAAGTAAGTCTCCTCCAAGTAAAAATTTGCACTAATTTCATAAAATATAATAAAATAACATCTTTCAATTTGATATGAGTTGCTCCTTGAGTAAAACATATCTTTCAGATATAGGCTTGACTATTGTCCTCTAAGGCAGGGGTCTCCAATCTTTGCAACTTTAAGTCTGAAGGACTTCAGTTCCCAGAATTCTGCGAGCTGAAGTCCTTCAGACTTAAAGTTGCAAAGGTTGGAGACCCCTGTTCTAAGGAGATGGAAATTGCATTAGCAGGGCACTTTTATCTGTTAAGTAAGGGGTAGCATCTTGTGATTGATCTCACTGACCTTGGAAGTTAAGCTGAGTTGGACCTGGTTATTATACACATGGAATACTGCCAGGAAATTCCAGGGCTGTGGAATAAGGCGATGCCAAACCATTTAATATTGCTGTAGAGAAAACTGCATGGATGTGTTTTGTTAGCTGACAAGAACTGAGTTTGACTACTGAGAGCTGTTTTCTTTTTATCCATAATGGCCTATATCTAGGACAAAAGGCAACTACTGTGTTGTAATAACAGTCAATGTCCACCTTGCAGACTACAAAATAAATAAGCACAAGGCTTAACATTACTAGATAAAGTTCTGGGGAGAAATTGTAAGAGAGAAGCTGTAAGAAACATTAACAGCAATAGTCATTATTTTCAAAATGGTAGGAACTATCAGGTAAGTGGAAGCCTGGCCCATTTTAAGTTAAGTGCAAGATGTGCGTTGCACATTAAAAGAAGTAGAGCATTAATATGCCTTGTAAATTAAGAAGAGGTAGGGATTTCATTGTTTGCTTGTCTGGCCATTTTGTGGGTAGTAACTATTGCTGTACACACTTTAGAGACAAAGGGTGAATCATCCTCCAGCAAGTATAGGAAAAGAAAAATATAAAAAATTGCCATGCGTTGAGTCAGATCTCTGGGCCATAACTTGACTGACCTCCGATGGCATCCTTCAGCACTGAAATTGTAGAATGGAACGCAAGATTTTTAACAGCCTTCAATTTGATCACAATAAAACAGACCAGTATTCAGAGATGACCCAACCTGATTTTTAAAAATAATGTCTCATCTGTTTCTCCAAGGAAGAGAAAGAGAGAGAAGGAGTGCGGCTAAATTATTCTTATATCCCCATAAAGGTCTTTGAGAGTCACAAAAGTAATGGCAATAATACCAGCCCAGTGTGCTGCACTCAATGCATGCCTGCCACATAAGAAGTCAAAAATGAAAATGTGCCATATGGGTTCCTTATCCTTATAGAAACATCCAAGTCATCTTATAACCAATTTTGGTCAAAGCTACAATGAAAAATAAATGCTGCTGAATTATACATAACAATCCACATAACATCTATAACAATCATAGGAAGAGCTTAACTTGATTGAGCAAAAAATATACTGGGGATTTGCCATCTGTGAATTAAGCCAAAAATAAACTATTTATAGTTTACATTTATAAATGGGTTTTTAACAATAATAATAATGCACCCAGGACAATCAATCACATGCATTTAAATAAATGATAATTTTATCTGATGGAGGTACCTAAAGTAACTTGGTAAATATGGAGAAAGTCATTTTATATGAGTAAACAAAAGCATCTCAGATCAGGATCTAGTAGTACCTCATCAAGAAATCTTACTTCCAAAACCTGAATTCAAAAATGCTACCTGTGGGCTTATTTTAAACATAGTTTGGCTCAAACCCATTCCATAATAAAGGTCCACCTATGTTGACCAAACACATAGTTGTCTTCTTAATCTTTGTAATATGGTAAGCCCATTAGTATCTTCAGTTTCATTTTTCAAATATATTAATGAATGTACTATACTCCCACATGGTGACAGCATTTACCATATCAATTGCTTTCCCACCAATTTAGTATATCATAGTAGTCGCTGCATAACAGTACATGCCTAAGGTTAATTTCACAATGTGAAAATAACTAGTAAAGTTATCCATTGACAGCCACATTGAAAAAGGAGGATATGGCAATCTTGTCTATAGGTTCATCTAATCAAACAACTATAATATTTTTTTCTGTTCTGTCCATTTTCATTGTCCTTATAGATTTATTTGCAGTTCCTTCTCAATTCATAGAATACATCTATATTTTAGGGTGCACGGTTTAGGAGGACTGGGGAAATGAAAAAAAAAAGGATATATGATCACAAATGACCAAAACCAAAACTTAACCAGGTTTAAACATTATTTAAGGTAAGCAGTATACTAATAAAATTGCACCTTTCCTCACCAGTTCAGTGTTAGTTCAGCATCTTAGCTAACCAGTATAAAATCCAAATTATCAACCAGTTAAACTACTTGACAAAATCATCTGCCCAATCATCAATACAATGTAATGTTATTTCATAGCACTAAAATACTTGCACAAGTATTCTAAAAAACACATCAACTATATTGCAATCAATGTAAATTTTAATTTTAAGAAGTCATCCTTTTAAAATGACTTCCTTAAGAATTATTTTTTCTAATTGCTTGCTATAATTGGCAACAAAAAATGTGCCATTCAGTCCATTAATGTTTGCTTCTTCCAATTAAAATTTGTTGCTGCCATTGAGTTATTATAAACTCTGAATTATTTCTAAGGTTTTATATATCTACCTGCCTACCTGCCAATTATCAAGAAAAAGTGGGGCAACGTGGAGAAAAAGATTTTCTAATTGAAGAACATTGATATATTTTTCAGAAATTCTCCAGTTTTGGATATCCTAGACTTTTGGTAGATATTGTAAGAAAAAAAGTATGATAGCAAAAAAACATTCTTATAGCACCTTTTCCAATGAAATCAGATTATTAAAAGGCATCAGTTTTTGTGAGTTGCAACTCATGAAAGTTTATGCCTTTTAATATATATTAGAAAAGGTGCTATTACATTCCTTCTTGTTTTTGTTTTAATTGGAAATTGATATTCCCACTAATTATAATACTCCTATAATATCCATGTAGTATATTTAGTCATGAGAGTTTACGCATGATTTGTAGAAGTGACCATAATTGCCTTTGCTCACTGAACATAACTATCTATAAATCATGAAGTATAAACTATGATTCCAACAAGAAAATGCAAACCCCAACAAATCTTATTAAACTTTAATGCAATCTGACCAAATTTTAGCATGATGAGTCAATCCTGGATGTTTGCTTTACTTAAGAAACAGTTCAAATAGCCCACTTTGCCATGTTAAACCAGGATTAGTCCAGCCTTGCCTGAACTGGACATCCTCCAGATGTGTAGACTCTCAGAATTCTCAATGATCGCCATCCTGTTTGAAGGAATTCTAGGAGTAGAAAATCAACCCATCTGGAAAAATACTGAGATTAGGAGAAATGGAGGTTGAATTTGTTTATGAACCTGTTCCTCCACAGGGAAATCATTAGACTACAATTGTTACACTTCAGTTCTCTAGCAGGGGTGGGTTCCTACCAGCTGAACAACCGGTTTGCTTCACACATGCACACCAGACGCGCACTGCATGTGCATGCATAATTTAACAAAAGTCGAACTTTCATATTGAAAACAAGGAAAAGAGCAAGGAAAACAGCTGAGGAGGGGCAATTCAATCTGTCACCACTGATCAGCTGGGCTTCAAAAGCAGAAATAAAGGTCAGTAAAACCCAAGGGCGGGTGGGGCCACTTTCATGGAAACAGCGAACCGCTTCGCTCTTGACTTGCAGTCAGAGTGAACACTTTGGGTGAACCGGTCCGAACCGATAGGAATCCACCACTGCTCTCTAGTCTGACTATCACTATCATCTGGTTCTGAGAATGAATGAATGAAATAAATATTTACGGTAGTCTCCATGTTCTTTCTTCCTTGTATACTTGTCTTCACTTCTCTCCCCCACCATTCCCATTTTTTTTCCCTCTGCACAAATCTCAGCCCTTTTGTTTTTATCAAACTTTTTTTCTAAATGATTGTGGGAATTTTTGACCGAGGGGGCAATATAAATGCTTCCAATAAATATTTCTGATTGTGCCACCATGTACAATTCTATGGAGAAAAAGTTGTATCACTGGAAAACTTGCTTTGGCAGAAGTCTCATAACCTTCAAAAGAAATTCAGGGAACAGGCATTCCAGAGATGTATACACCCTGTTTTCGCAAAAATAAGACCTCCCTGGATAATAAACCCAATTGGGTTTTTGACTGCATGTGCTAAAATAAGCCCGCCACTGAAAATATGCCTTCCCCGAAAATACTGAAACATAATGAGGTGACAACGCTCACTGCCTCCTGCACCTCGAAAATAATAAGACCTCTCTGAAAATAAGACCAAGTGCTTATTTTGGGGGTTAAAAGAAAATAAGGCCCTGTTTTATTTTCAGGGAAACACAGTACTTTCAAAGATATATCTCTTGCACATTTCTTACAGTTCTTGGTTTACATATTTCTCCTGCAAATATTAGGAACAGATTTTTTTTTTGGGGGGGGGAGATAATTTTAACAAATCATCCTTGAAACAATGCTGCAGAGCAGCACTGTAATTCTAAAAGGTCAGAATGAAGTAGCTGCCCTTTTGGGTTTCAGCCAGTAAGAGTAGTTGCTACGCACACTACTCATGATTGAACCTAGGTGGCTGATCAAATGAGATCAGCCACTCCTTGACATTACATAAAAGCAGGGAAAAATGAGATCTGTAAAAAGATTTGCCTTAGTAAAACTGGTCATGCATATGCTTAGAAATATCCACTGGATACTCCAATATACTTGTTTTGCAGTGTGAGATTGCACGAAATTAATGTAAAGGCAGCACGCATAGTATGCAGCAAGGAGAACCAGCATTTTTTTTAATCTTCTTTATAAACCCATGGTATTATTGAGAGCCAGTTTGGTGTAATACTTAAAAGACACCAGGCTAGAAACCAGAAGACCATAAATTCTACAACTGCCTTAGGCACGAAGCCAGTTGAGACAATCACTTTTTCCTAGGAAGAAGGCAAAACACACACGGATTAAGGTACTTTAGGCAGTTATTGCCTATCAAGACTGACTTGAAGGCACAAAAATAAGTGAACGAGGCTGTTATTTCATTTCTGCTTTAAGCTGGTTCACATATACCTTGGCTTCCGGGGTGTCAACGACAAAATGCATGTCACAGTATCCAGATGGAAGCACATAATGGAAAGGCTTATAGCATGACTTGACAAACGTGGCCCATCATTTTTCTCACTACCGTAGCTAGCTGCAGAGGCCTATAACCATGACACAATGCTATCTACAGCATCTTCCTATCCACACTGATTTCAGGGAAGCTGAGGTCTACACAAGCATATTTATACAATGCATACAAATAGTTGATATTTAATGAGCCATCAGTCTTGTAGGGTATTGTTCACTTATTCCATTCCATTAGATTCTCTGTGGTTTCTTCAATAAAAAAAATCCAGGTTTAATTGTGATACACAACTTTCACTAACTATCTTGGCATGGAATTTGTTTTGTAATATACTTGTTCTAATGTGATGTCCCTGTATTAAGCCTTTTGCAATTGTTTCCAGTAATTTCTGTTTTTTTATACAACTATCCACAACATATAAGTTTGCATTCCATTTTTACAAATTATAAACTCTTTCTATATCCATTTGAGACTACTACTTCCTCCTCCTCCTCCTCCTCTTCTTCTTCTTCCTACTGTTACTCCTTCTACTATTTCTACTTCTCTAAAGACTAGCAGTCAGCAAAAGTCTCTACACACTGCTGTAGTTTAGTGACTTCAATACATTTGGTGCAAAATGTATTTCTAGTTACTTCCATTATGTTGTAATATAACCACTTAACACAATTTGAGACTTCTGTTTTGCTACTTACTATTTATTTGGTTAGGATTTCCCAAGCAATGATTTATTGTGATTTCCTTTCAGTAGCACCAGCATGAGTGTCTTTGACCGCCTTAATTTAACTAAAGATTAAGATAGCCTCTTAACAAACCTTTTACATGACAACATTTGTATTATAGATGTGCTTTTTTTCCGTACGCTAAGATACCAAGTGCTCACTAAATTATGGCAAACCAAAAAGTTCTCTTATGAAGAAATCAAATTACAAACATTAATCATCCCAACTGGTCCTTTTCCCCTCCTTCCCACAGATATCTCTCTCTCTCCCTCTCTCTCTCTCTCTCTCTCTCTCTCTCTCTCTCTCTCTCCCCCCACACCCCCCCCTAAGGGCTCCTGGATATAAGCTTTCCCTGATAAAGTTCCAGAAGACTGACCCTCTCACTAAGACAACGATTCTACAGATGCCACTGCATGCATTACAAACTATTTAAATCCATTCACACTGATTCTTGTAAACCTAAGTATGTACTGAGTATGCAGCATTTAATACGTCATAAAATACAATCGATTAGCAAATGTCAAATAGAGCAAAAGATTTCTCTTCTCCAGAAAGGTAATAGGATATGTTTTCAGTGATAAATCAGATATGACAATGTCAACAATCAGCATCCTTAAATGCTGTCATCGGGCATCTCTACAATCAATAACTGACCTTCAGCACCCAATACAAAACAAAACAAAACATATCCTTTATCAATTTTCCATCTTTCCTCATTCATTCAACCAAAATAAAGCATTCAGACAGTTTTGAGTTGTGATTTTTTTTCCAGCAATGAGAACACCAGTGTCAGCAGTGAAAATATTTGAGCTTTTTTTGTATGGAATAAGAACAATTGATGGATCTAACTAAGGTCCCATTCAATCTAGCATCTGCCTCAGACAAGCACCCAGGGGATGCCTTTGAAATCTCAGACCTTTTGCTTTCTCAATCTGTTAGTCTTTAAATAATCCTACCTACCAGAGATATCAAGCCAGTTAATCCAGTTCTCCTTTAAAACTATTTGAAATGATAGTCATTACCACTCTAGATGGTAACAACTTTCACAGTTTAACCCATACACTGTTCATAGAATAGTTGATTTCCCTGATTTGGACCTTTCTAAATTTCATTTCAGTGAATAAAACTGCAAAGGGGCAAAAAACCCCACCCTTTCTCTTCATATTCTCCACATCAAGTATAAAGTTAAACACTTCTATCAAATCCCCTTCGTTCTGCATTCTAAGCAAACAACACTGTCAGTTCCCCTCCAACCTCAAAGATTCACTTCCAATAACCTTTCACACTACATCCTGGAAAAAAAGAAGATATGGTATCTTGTTCACGGCTTCAGACAGCAAAATATTCTGCTCAGACTAGTTTCCAGAATCACGTTTAAATATGTTGGCTCCAGAAATATAGTTTCATGATATGATTGTTTGGTTCTGATTTGCAGTCAGGTAGGAAAAGGGAGAAGAATGCAGAACTATTTCTGCAAAAGAAAATAACACATCCTTTATATAAAAAAAAGTTATATATTTTATGAACCTCGCTTGTGAGAAAGGTATCAAACCAACATGCCAGAGAGACAATTCTGATTGGGAAAAAAAAAATAATCCAATGATATGATCTCCTCTTTCACAGGCCAAAAATTGGAAACAGAAAAAAAAAATGCACCTGAAATATCTTTTAACCAATTTCTATGAGGAATCATCAAGAAGAAATAAAATTGAAAGTGGAAACTGCAGGATCCCCTGTAACATCACCTCACAAGTATCCATTCAGAATGGCTGGATGTAAAGCCTTACAACAGGCAGTGACAGGATTTTAATCCTTTTACAGCATTGTTGGGGGAGAGGTGGGGTAGAGAGAAGATCATTTTGTTCTGGGTAACCTGTCCCTGGAAATAAATAACCAAAGATGAGGTAAAGATTATTTCATTTCCTTCCATTTGAAATTGTTATCAAGTATTTATTTATAAAGTTGTTGTTTGTTTTTTTCTTAAAAAAAATATACATGTGCTGGAATACATAGAAGACATCCTGTCCCATCATACAGTTGATTCTGTATTTATGGATATGTTTGCCACTGCTTGGTGTTCAAAGAAGAAAGGATGGATACATCATAAATAGATTTGAACAGTCCACTCTATGGCCTTTCAAGATGCCGGGGTAACAGAGAGATCTCTTCAAAGGCAATTCTACTTGAATGAATGATTTGAAATGGGCTTCAGCAACTGCCAACTGCCAAGCTGTTTTGCCAGTGTCATTTAAGCAAAATGAAACATAATTCTGCCACCCTGCTGCTGAAGTAATAATAACAATAATAATAAAAATAGGTTCTGGGGAAGGACTCAATAGGTTGATAACAAATGCCAAATCCAGTCGAAACATCTGGCTAATAAAATAATCTTTATAACTGTACTTTTTATACCTCCCTCATTGAATTAGCAAAAGTATTCATTCTACTGTGAGACTCATCAAAGTAATTATTCATGAACAGCCACAATTAAATAGATCTCCTATAGCTTCCTTTCATGTTCCCTGAATTATTATTATTATGATTATTATTATTATTATTATTATTACTTTTTGGCCTTAGATTGTCTATGAGATTTGATCATGCTAATTGTTTTTTTTCCCCCTAACACTTCTGGGATTTGCCACGGCTGTGATTGCTTGGCAAATTAGAGATTGCCATGCTATCCTTCTGAGCCAATCATAGGCTCTGATAAAACTACATCCTTATGGGAAGGGGAAAAAAATCCAACAAACATAATATTTTGGCCAAGAAGAATCTGTTTGTGAAAAAATGTGGAAGCAGGTGTCATAAGTAAAGTTGTAGTCAGATTTTTCATATGTCACAGGATACAATTCTATGGTCGCTAAAAAACTGAAATCTCTTTTAAGGCTGAAGAACACCTAACCTTTAATTGAGATTTCATCTTCCTGGTCACCATAGACACGAGGAAGATGAAATTGTGCAGGACAGCCATCAGAATTTATCCATACTATCCTCTCTACTGGCCATTACACACATTATACAGTAACAACCACTATGAGCCATTGGTTTTATGCAGAACAAGGAACTGTTCCTAGCAGGTTGCCAAATGCAGTTGTATGATATGCATGTCTAAACATTTCTTTTATCACATTTTAGTCTATGGCTAAGAAAACTCTTCCATTCACAAGGGACCTTCAAACACTGAAGGAAATGCTACCATATATATGTGTCTGTGTGTGCGCGCATATAAAAATAGGAGCTACAATAAAATATTTCCTTTTTTTTGTATATATTTCAATAAGTTATTTTACTACCCAGTTATGGATCATATATCTCTGAACTCTTTATTGATTTGTCCACATCTATGGTGATTCTTTTGAGATCATAATATTGGTTTTTAATCAAAAGTCCAGAAACATACAAATACATCCTCTTTTTTTTCTTTTTTCTTTTCTTAAAAAAAATAAAAGGGAAGGGAAAGAACAAAATGCCTTGTATTAAATTCAGGGTGTGCTAATCTTGCCCCCAAATACCAATCAGACCCATTCGTGGCTTAAAATGGGATTTGGTGCCCTGCATATATATTTTGTTTGTTTGTTTTAAACCAAGAGAGAATTAAATTGTCAGCAGTGCATATCCAACATAAAAATAACAGGATAAAGTGATTTCTATGACCTTTTTTTTTGTGTGACACCCAGCTGAATTGATACCCTTTTGTTTTACAGACGCCAAGGCTTCCTTTAAGCCAAACAACACACTGCGTAAAAAGGGATGAGAGAACAAAAAAAACTGTGCCTATGTTCACGCGATCAATCGTTTCCTATGGGCTGTAAAAGAGAGAGAGAGAAATGGCGATCTAGAACTATGAACACTCCTTTCATTACTTTTCCCCCAAAGGTGGAAATCCCTGTGCCAAGGCAATTTGCCTTCCAACAAATGAAGCAAAAAGGCAGGTTGGGGAGAAAAGGGACACAGAGGAGCAGGTCACCATTGTATTTCTTTGTGTGTGGTTATTAAATACAAATGCTCTCTAGGAGAAAGGGGCAGGAGGAAAAAGAGATCTCAAAACTGACTGAACGTGGTCTGTTTTTCCAATACTTCGAGGTAGTCCGGCTCTGCGTTTAGCTTTGCTTTTAGCTCCAGGTATTCGTTCCTGTTGGGCTCTACGTAAACAGTGCTTGGGGGAGTGTAGAGCACTGTTTCTCGGAGCCTACTGTCCCCCGAGCCGGAATGCAAGTAGGGGTGAGGCGGGCGCCTAATGTCATAGTTAGGGGAATAGGTGTAGGCAGTTGGAGGGAACTTAGGGTACTCAGGGAGGTTACTGCCCCCCAAGGTGGAAGAAGGGTGTTTGTCAGGCTCCAAAATGCCCCTATAAAAATGATCAGCATCCTGAACAGGGGAAAGCAACTCGTCCCGAGGCTCAATGGTGCTGACACTGTACGAGGGGTTCCGAAGGGATTCCTCTTGTCCCCCTGGAGCTGCAGGAGGCGGCCCCAACACTTGTGAGGGAGGAAGGGGTTGGGGCTGGAGATGATGATTACTGTAGGTGACCTTGAGCTCATGGAGATCTTTGTAATCCTCACCCGCATTGCCCTCCCTGGAGCGGTAGATGGGGTTCTTGCACATGTGGCCTAAAGGATGAGGGATGTACTCATAGACGTGTCCTGCTGGGGTTTTCACCTTAGGCAAAGCTGGACCACCGCCGCCTCCTCCTCCTCCTCCACGGTGAAGATGCTGTGGATGTTGCTGGTGATGGGTGTGGAGGTGAGAATGGGGAGTTCCCCCTCCTGTGTATACGCTATACTGCATGTTGAAGGAGCTCACATCTGAGTTGTTGGTGCTGGCATGGTCACCTTGAACCTTCTTCCTACGTTTCATAACCAGCACGAAAAGACCTGCAGCCACAAATACAGACATGATGAAGACTAGCAGTAAGCTGAGAATCAGCACCGATAAAGGCACCGTGGAAGAAGAGGAAGAGGAGGAAGAAGAGCCACCAGAAGGTGATGCTGAACTATCCTCTTCCATGGTGCTATTGAACTGCCCCGAATTGGAGAAAGAGGTGGTCTTTGCTGGTCCCTGCATGGATGATGGTGTGGGTGTGGAAACAATGATGTCAGAATAGTCTGGACAGAGCAGCTCTGGTTTGATGTTCCTCATATAATTCTCAGCAAATTTCTTAGGGGATTCACAGATTACCTGGTCCACAAGAACTCCCGTGTTGAGTTGTTCAAGCCATAACTTCATGCCCACCACTTCACATGTACAATCCCATGGATTCTCATGAAGATCTATCTGCAGCAAGGATTTTAGTTGATCAAGCACCCCACTTACAGGAAGATAGGAAAAGTGATTGCTCCGCAGATTCAATCTATAGAGAGTTAAGCCAGAAAAAATGCCCACAGGTAAAGATCTCAGCAAGTTGTTGTTGAGAAACAAGAGCTGTAAATTGGGCACAGGATCAAATGTGCCTGTCTCAATCTCCCGGATGACATTATATTGTAGGAAAAGGTACTGCAAACTCTGAAGCCCATAAAAAAGGTCTGAATTCAATTTTTCAATCCGATTCCCATTCAGATACAGCCTCCGCAAATTAGTTAAATCCCCAAAGGCCCGGTCTTGAATGACCGAGATACGGTTATTGCCCAGATGGAGCAAATCTAACCCTGTAGCATCCAGGAAATCTGACCTGCGCACCAGGGCAATGTAGTTCTCGGTCAGGTACATCTTCTTGGGGTTATATGGTTTGGGTTGGAGCTCTGAGATGCTCTCGATCTTCCTTTCTTGGCAGTTGACATTGAGGCCCAAGTCAGATATCTGTAGGTTGCAAGTACAAGCTGTAGGACACTCCAAAGGCACCGGGGATTTGGTCTGGTAAGCAATGCTAGGGCCATAATTGCTGTATCCCAGATCCTTGGAGGGCAATCGAGAGGTGGGACGCACCCTAGACTTGTTAGGCTGGCGTGTCCCTTTGGGTTTCAAGGGTGTTTTGTAAACAGCTGAAGAGGAAGTAGCCACAGAGTTTACAGAGGCTGGAGTGGTATGAAAATACCCTGTAGTACTTAGTGGAGTTTGTGGTCTCATCTCATAATCTGAGATGAGTCTCCGAGGGCAAAGCTCCTGCTTGGAAACCTCATCCAAATCTCTCCCGTGTAACCGGAAAGGAGTTTCACACACTACATCACCCACCAAGGCTGAGTAGGATATGCTGTCCAGCCAATCCTTCAGGGAGATCAGTTCGCAGGAGCAATTCCACGGGTTCTCCTCCAGCTGCAACTCCACCACCTTATCCATGTGCTGCAGAAGGCCCAGGTATGGCAGAAGTTTCAGCCGGTTGCCCCTTAGGTCGAGATGAGTCAAGGGCACAAAGTGGAACAGGTTGTTGGGCAATGACGAGAGGAGATTGTCATTCAGGATCAGCACCTGCAGGAGGTGGAGCTTGCTGAAGGAGTTGGGTTCGATGGCACTGATGTAATTGTAATCAACTTGAAGATACTCCAAGCTCTCCAGGCCTACAAAAGTGTCATCTCTCAGTATCTCCAGTTTGTTGTTATTCAGGTGCAGTCTCCTTAAGCCCTTCAGACCATGAAAGGCTCCCGTTTCAATGTCTTGGATATCGTTGCCCCCCAAGTGCAAAATAGAAGCCCCGCTGTAGTTAACAAATTGGTTGGGGTAGAGCCGATTGAGAAGATTCCCAGACAGCAGGAGATGATAGATGGAGAATCTGGGAGGACTAATCTCAGAGAGGCTAATGATGCCCCGGTTCTCACAGCTCACCGTTAAGAGGCCGTCTTTCTCCTCACAAGGACATTTATTGTCACAGATCTCGCCATAATATTCGATGCTCTCCGCCCAGGCCAGGACAAGAGATGTTAAAGCAAAAGTGATGGTTTGCACCATCCAGATACGCATTTTTCTGTTGAGATCCTGCTCCTGAATCACTGTAGAGCAGCAAGCATACATGTTATCTCCTGCAAAAGGCACAAAAAGAGAACACAAATACCAGGCTGTCACAAGAGTGAGCAGGAAAATCTAGTCATGACACTGTTAAGAAGTCAAAACACAGGTGGGAGAAGGAAATGAGGCTGGCTTCCCTTTGTCAAGACTCTTGATTTTTTGAAATGTTAGACCAATGGCTGTTAAAGGGAATTTTCTCAGTTCAGAGATATTACGAGATGTCCAAAGGAAAGGCACTGTGGCTGAAACCCTTTGGCTTCCTAACCCCTAGGAGTGCTTTCCTACAGCGTTACAATTTGTTTTTCCCCCTCCCTGCCACGCACACACACATACACGCACACACACACACACACACACACACACACCGTGTACAATGTGTCCATAAATATACATAAAATGGCTGTCAGTTTAGTTACTCAGTTCTAATAAGAACGTAAGAACCATTTTATAAGCCTTTCATCCTCACCTATTATACATGTCATTTTTGCTTGCTTTCTTGCCCCTGTTTAGAACCTTTTTGTCTGCAAAGGAAAAGTCCCCATTCTTAAATCTCTATTCTCTCCCACTCTCCCTCTCCCCCCTCCCCATTTTGG
>JAPKID020001564.1:0-14585 GCA_026931265.2 Tropidonophis doriae
ATCTGGCCCACAGCACATGAGTTTGACAGCCCTGGTGTATGGTCTCCTGCTTGGGCGGGGGTGGGGTGTACTAGATGACCTACAACTCTGTTAATCTGTTGGTCTTCAAAGATCAATTCAATCAGAATCCATTCAATTCTGTTTTGGTCCTACCTTGGTTGAGATAAGTCAGAGTCTCTTCATGAAGCTTTATAGCAGGAGATGTCACTGCACAGAGCACATATTGAAACGGAGGGAGTTTTGTATCATTCTCAGGGGAAAGCTGGGGCTCTTCTTGTTTAAAGAATGGCAGTGCAAGCACATCACTGAAAATATAAAAAATACTTAGAATTATTTTTTAAATAAAGAGTCATGTTAGTCTGTAGGGGCAGCAACAGCAGGGAGCTGTGTAGCATATTAACGTTTAAGAGGTTTGCTATTCCACAGGCTTTTATGGACTCTAATCCACTTCATTGGATGTATGGATTCTCGTGTTCAAAAAAAGGATGGGGAAAAACAGAAAGATACTGGAAGTCCAGTTTCCTTTTGAAATATGTAATAGCTTTTTTTGCCATCAACAAAACACAATTGAAAATTCTATGAGGAAGAAGAGAATTAAAGAAGTCAAACCAGACTTTACTTTAAAGTTATCTTTATGATAAAGATATAGCGATGCGGTGGCTCAGTGGCTAAGACACTGAGCTTGTCGATCAGAAAGGTCAGCAGTCTGGCGGTTCGAATCCCTAGAGCTACGTAACAAAGTGAGCTCCCATTATTTGTCCCAAGTAATGAGATAACTAATGCTTCTGTCAAGATGCAAGTAGAAAAATAGGGACCACTTTGGTGGGAAGGTAAAAGCGTTCCGTGCGCCTTCACCGTTTAGTCATGCCAGCCACATGCTGGCTCTTCGGCTTTGAAACGGAGATGAGCATCGCCCCCTAGAGTCAGGAATGACTAGCATATAGGTGCAAGGAGAACTTTTACTTTTATCTTATGATAAAGATATGCAGCTCATGTTAGAAAATAGTTCTTTTTAAAAAAATAATAATAGTAAGGGACTTGGTAAATAGGAGGCAGATTTCCCCAAATATCCTTCAATCTATGCAATTGTTCTTGATAAGACAAGACACTCCAATATATACTCCAATACCTCAGCACTGCAACCTCTTTATACCTAATCTCTCCCACCGAGAACAAGGAAACATCTTTTCTCAGTCTATCCTCCCAGAAACTACCATTTCTAGAAACTATTCCCAGTCTCAAAAGTGATCCAGTCAGACATACACACACACACACACACACACACACACATTAAAGAAAACCAACTAGGTACAAATACATGGTGCATGTTTAATAGATCCAGGCATGAATCTTGTACTCAGTTAATGGTACCTGATGATACCTATATGTATAACCTATAGCTTGGTTCTTGCAGGAGAAATCTATTATCTGTTCGCTCTCTGGTATACTCCAGAAAAGTTAGAACTTAAGTCTTGTTCAACTTCTGGTGATTTCCCTGACTATTCATGCATGTTTTTTCAATAGTAGTAAGGAAATAGTTGCCATTGCTTTCTTCCAAGGAGTTTTTTTCACTCTATGTTTAACTACAGGTATTTCCCAGTGTCTACCATCCAAATACGAATCATATTTGCCCAGATTTAGTTTTTATGAGATTAAGTAAGGTATACCAGATGTGCCTCCAGGTGGGGTAAATTGGGATTATATCTCCAAATTTCCAGTCATGTGGCTTTTAAAGACCACTCTTCTTGATTATAGATAAGTTTATGTTTAGTATTTCCAAACAAGTTGGTCCACATTCTAAAACTGTAGTCATAAGATTAGGAACATATACGCCAAAAGTTAAAAAGACTGAATGTATATAATGGAAAGTCCAGTTGTAAACCATGAGGTTTCAGGAAACTAATATTTTATACTATTAAAATGAATTACGCTGCATCCATAAATTTTTGCTATACAATACATCAACAAAGCATAAATTGTGCATTTTTCTAAGCAAAAGCCATTAAAATGCTTACTTATTTTCTAATGAATCAAATTCATTTAACTTAATGGGCTTAAGTTAAGTTTTTGCTTTTGATTCTAAATATTAAACATTAGGTCAACTGTCTTCCATAAATATTTGTGTGCATGTGAAAAAATCTTACATTTTCTAGATGCCACTACATCTACAATTATCAATTATCAACTGAAAATTAGAGGAAGAAGGTGTTTTCTTGTGCCTACACAGATTAATAATTCACTTTTTCACCAGCAGGAAGATTTTAAAAATTATCTGAATCCATAAATCACACATTTAATAATAATCATAATAAAAGTTCTTAACTGAAAGATAATGTTATTTCATTTTATGGGGAACTAAAGCTAAAAAGTAGGTTAACTGCAAAGTTAAGCATGAAAATTTAGATAGCTTTGCTAGTGACTAACACTATCTTGGCAATATTATTTATTTTATAGTTTGCTGAAATAACTGTTTCAAAGGCAGCAAAACAATACATTTTATATCCAATATAGAATGTAGATTAGCAAGACTCTAAACCAATAAAATATATTGCGTTCTTTTCTTCTTCACATCTACTATATAAAGTCTTTACACTGTCTCAACAGAGAACTACCACAATGATAACTGGTACCATAATGATAAATGACACCATAATGTATAAAAAACTATCTATTAATAAACCTTGTAAAAAGAGTGGTTGTTATGATCACACAACCTCCTTTTTTTGCTAAATCAAAAAAACCAGAGTGAAGTAGTGGCTAAATGAGTATTCATCAATCTGGTGCCATTGCACTATCCCCATGGTCATGTGATCAAAATTCAGGTGTTTGGCAACTGGGCATGTATTTATGTCCCAGAGTCATGTGATTCTCATTTGTAACCTTGTCAGCTGATTTCTGACAAGCAAAGTCAATGGGGAAAGCCAGATTCACTTAATAACTGAATGATTCACTTAACAACTGTGGCAAAAGAGGTCATAAAATGGGACACAACTCACTTAGCAACTGTCTTGCTTAACCTTAATTGGGCTCAATTATGGTCATAAGTCGACATAGACATTGTAGACATTGTTACAAGAAAATCTGCACCCGGTTCAGAACAGATTGAAGAATGAAGCGGATTGGAGATATGCTTAAATTAGAAAAAATGTCATATTTGGGCATTCCATGTTACCCAAAACCACGTTCTCTCCTTTGAAAATATAAACAAGGGTCACAAAAAAATGTTTTTAGGAAAAAGTAGTAGAGGATATTTCCCTCTTATCTGCTGGCATACACACTGGAAAATCATCACCATGCCTTTAATAGGTTCCACACTGAAATACCCATTGTTATATACCTCAGAGCTAAATTGAGATAGCTGTTCCAGGGCTGGAAAACTTTCCAGGTGGTGTGAACTCTCTCTTCCCCCAGCCATTTTATATGACATATTTGCATTTCTTTTATGAAAAATCCCTTACAGTAAACTATATCCATTGTTTTTTTGAAAGATTTAGATTTACAGGCTTGACCCATCCCAAGGGCTGGGCTGGTAGCAAAATTGCACAAGCTGAAATCGCAGAATTCTCCCTCCCAGTACACTTGCTGTTTGCAGTATTACAAAACCAGATGAAAAAAAAAAGAAGATGGAAAAAGATAAAACAGTACAAGACCTACCCCTTGTCAGAATCATCCCACACTCAAATCCTTACAGTTCAGCCCAGAAGCCTAAATCTAGATGTGGGTCTCCACAGACTCATGTTATCTCTCTCATACTCCAATTCCCATGCCTCCATCTATTTTACCTAATTCTCATAAGAATATGCTAGTTCAATTCCAGTGGAAAAATGCTAATTTAAAAAACTTCTAGTGAAGTTAAGGAAGTAGATGAACAATGGGATAATAAACCTCCCTCATTTAAATTGTATGTTCAGTTTCACATTCATGAATCCATTTAAAATTATGCTGTCTTCTTGATGAGAAAAGTTAATATCCAAGGAAGGAAAATTATAATTATATTGCTGGCAATATTATTTAGGTGGTAGAAATATAAGAAATAAATGTCATAATGCTGCATTTGATTTTAGTCTGCTACTGATTTGAACAAGAAGTTGAAAGCATTAGCCTTAGACCAGAAAATCTGGGCTACAAAACATTTCTTTGAAAAAACAAAATTGGTAACCAAATGAAGAATGCTTACTCTTCAGGTTCATTGTTTCCATAACTAGCACACAAGGTAATCCTTGACTTACGACCACAATTGAGCCCACAATTTCTGTTTCTGATTGAGACATTTGTTTAATGATTTTTCCCCATTTTATAACTTTTCTTAAAACAGGTTGTTAAGTGAATCATTGCAGTTGTTAAGTTATTAACAATTGTTAAGTGAATCTGGCTTCCCCATTGACTTTGCTTGTCAGGAATTTCCAAAAGGGTCATCCTCTCCCATTTCTTCTGGTTTCTTTTTAGAGTCAACACTGGAAAAAATTAGGAATTTTCTCTCCCTGCTTTCCTTCTCCTCCCTGCCCCTCCCAGAATGTTAATGTTGGGAATTAAGAATATAATTCTGTGTATAGTTAAAAGTACAATCAGAAACAAGCATGTGGGGCTGGGTTCACACTTTCTGGAAAGCTATTAGGTAGCCTGGTTTGATTCAGTGCTGTGTAAACTCTGTCACTGTGGTTTAATGCCAGCAACAAAGCAGGGTTATGAAGTTACATAAAGACACTTATTCTGTACCAGGATTTTCTGTAACCCAAGGAAGCATCAGATGCCTGTGAATTTAAACTCCAAATTAAACAAAACTATATTGTCTTTTTCAAGGAACTCTATCTTGGTCAGAAATAATGCAGGTAAACATCATTAAAAAGAGCAACTCAGCATTAGCCTCAAAGGATTCCGTCTTTCACACAAAGAGATTTGAAAACAATGTAGGCAGTACCTGGGAAATCACATGTGGATGGAACTTGACTGTACTATGAACATCAGCTTCCACCAAGCCTGCTATGAATTCACCTTTGTGATAAGACAATTGTTTTACACAACTTGCTCCTCAGTGGTGGGTTTCAATTTATTTTACTACCGGTTTGCTCATGTGCACACTTGCGCAACGCTTCTGCTCATGCACAGCAGCGTCTGGACAGGTAGGTGGAGCCTCCCACCACTGCCACTACTGGTTCGTCCAATCTGGGGCAAACTGAAACCCACCTCTGTTGTTCATCCATGGTTAAATGAATGAATTTACTTCAAATTCTAGATTTGCACAATATACTACATCATAAGCATCAAGTAGCCTGGCTCCATGCAACATGCTGGCTAAACATGATTAGCCTGAGTGTCCTGTAGCATAAAGTTATTATATTAACTGAAACATAAGATTGAAACAATGATAGTTTCTATTCCAGTCCAGTAGAGGTGTCTCAGATTATTTCTGTGCCTTTTGGAATTGCCCAGAACAGAAAATTGTACTAAGTGTGTTTAACAAAGATCAGCAGTGATGAGGGAAGCAAAAGACAGCTGTGTCCTCTCAATGCATGGAAGTAACCACTTTAGCAGGGCAGGCCCAGCAAGTTCATAAAATGACAACTATCATAGCAGGGTTCCTTATCTTACAATTATATGGCAAATTCAGAAGTACTTGTGTTTGCTGCTGGGAAGTTAAGCTTCCCAAAGTGGCATTATCCACATTTATGCAGCAATTTCAGATCTATTGAAAAGTAGGTAAGTAAGTAAGGATGACAACTCCCAGACTTTTTAACCAGCAGGATGTTCCGTTGGCTGGGGAAATCTGTAAACTGATTGGAAAGACAAGTGAGGAAAAGGTACTAGTTGATAAAGTTTAAGAAGCCTGTCTCCTGACCTAAGCAAATTCTCACATGCTTTAACTAGATTAGAGTTGGCAAAGTGTTATGCAAAAGGTCTCAGGCTTCACTTAAAAGCAGTATACATGATAATCCTCTGTAAAGTTTCCTACAAGTCATATTCAGATTGTGGTGACTTCATAGAAACATGAGGTTTTCTTGGTCCATCACTACATTTTTCTGAGATGTTTTGTTTTCTAATTAGCATACCTATTCCTTGTAAGTTTTTAAAAATCTAAATGGTAAG
This sequence comes from Tropidonophis doriae, assembly GCA_026931265.2. Classification (NCBI taxonomy): domain Eukaryota; kingdom Metazoa; phylum Chordata; class Lepidosauria; order Squamata; family Natricidae; genus Tropidonophis; species Tropidonophis doriae. The sequence continues at coordinate 6,085 of JAPKID020001564.1, forward strand.
CTAAGATCCAAATTTAGAACAGATTGGGTAGGTGCTGCCCCACACTCTGGTTCTTAGATAATGATAATTATATAAGATAATTTCTAAGCAAGACTTTAGTGGATGGCTTCTCAAGCACAATGACTAAATTAACACAGAAACAAAGACAAGCCAAACAAATAATACGATTTGTGAATCTGATTTTACTCAACCAATTCTGCTTTCCTTACCCTCAGTTCACTTTCCTTTTTGCTTAAAGATACTTAATTAGAACATAACTAACATAGAATTAAAGCAGGAAAAAACTGGATTCATCAAGTCCAGTACATAAAATGAATTAAAGGAACTACTCATCATGCATAGAGGGGTGGGGGTAGAGGGGGCAGGGTTGAGGCCACAGATTTAAAGAACCATTAGAGAGTCTTTTAAATCTACAAGTGCTTGGCACTTCTGAAAGAACACTTTGTGTCTTCCAAATGTGTTCATTAAACGGATTTACCTCATTTGTGCATCTTTATTCAATATAATCAATAGGTTATTTTCTTTTTAAAATCATCTACATTTAGTTAAGAAGGACTGGAATGTGGATTATGTTTTTTTTCTGCAACAAACTAAGCATCGTGTATTACATGAAAGTTTTGTTGATCACAGTCTATTTAACAAAGAGCTTCCACATACCTGATGGAGTGTCCCATATCCCCAAAACTTTTATGCTATAATAAATTGGGCAGTTTTTAGTCTTTAAAATTGGTTATTTTTCTTTGCTTTGAAATGTCACAAGATTTTTTGTTTCTCAAACAGCAGTGTGTCTATAGATACTCCAGTGAGATGGTTGAAGCAAGGATGACTTGCAGGGATAGAATGATTTAATGAATAGTTTTGTAGAATATTCAGTTACATTTGCTTTTTTTTGTTTATCTTCTGCTTTCATTTTCTTTTAATTCTTCTGGGGTTTCCCCCCTGTACTTTGCATTAGAACTGCATATTCTGACACAGATTTGCATAAGGAACTGCAGCAAAAACAAAGGTTTTGAACTTTAGAAACTAAGACAAACAGAGACATACTATAACCACTCTAACTCTTTCCTTATTTTCAAATGTTTCTGTTTCTATCCCCCACTTTTTGGTACTAAATTTTTCTTTTTTGCTACTACATGTTTCAAATTGAAAGTTCCTTTGGGTTCATTGATTATTGGATTCTAATAAAGATGTGATGGACTAAAATCTATACATTTGTAGGTAAATATATAAAGTTGCAGAAATCTACATGGAGAGATAGTTTAGTGTATTGCTTAGGGCATCCAACTAGAAAAAGAGAGATGGCAAATTTTAGTCCTACTTTCGGCAGGATATCACTTGGGTGATCTTGGGTCAATCACTATCTTAGTCCTATAAAGAAGGCAATGGGAAATCATTTCCAAAAATCATTGCCAGGAAAACTGCAGGGACTTGTCCAGGTAATTGTCAGGAGTCAAACACTGACTATAAGCCAAGGCATACACACACACACACAAAAAGAGACTCATAGATTACTAAAAAGAGACTCATAGGTTACTAAAAAGAGACTCATAGATTACTAAAAAGAGACTCATAGGTTACTAAAAAGATATGTCTGCCAAATTAGAATAGCATTTAGTGAATGTATTTATTCCTTAGTAAATATATCAATCTTTTCACAAGATAGTATATTACAAATTTCAACATTGACTACCATACTGACTTTTCCACAACAAGGCAATGAGGGGAAAAAGTAGGAGATGGGCAACTGCTGACAATTTTAAAAGCCATAATTGACAGACACAAATGGAGGAACTACACAATACCAGACTGCTGGTTATTTAGTCCAAATTATATGATGCACCATCTTCCACCATAAATCCGTTTCCCCAAGTCACACATTTTTAATTAATCTGACTACGGGGGGATGGTCATTAGGTACCCTATAATAATAGTCCGCTACACAGAGAAAGGCAGCAGTTCCCAGGAGTAACCACAATGCAAACAGGCTCCCAGGATGGAATCAAGGGCTTCAGAGTTCTAACATCCGGGAAGTCATCCTCACATAAAGACCCTGTATAACTTGGATGTCCCAGGGGTGCTTTTTCAAGAGGTAACTGGGCTTCCCACTTCTTCTTTGAAGACATTTGGCTGCTCATCCAAGAAGCTTCCTCGGCTCTTCTTCAGAAAAAGCACCTTTGGGACAACCATGACCTGGATGACTGACAATCTCCATAGACGTATAACTTGACTCTTACACTCATATTGATCTGGGGGAAAGGGCGCGGTCCTTGTTAGCAAACCTATCTATTCACTTCGGTTGCGTTTTTCCTCTTTCGGTTCTTTTGTTGTTTCTCCCACCGTTCGTCGTATGGTGTCAAATCTTTTAGAAAGGAGAGGAGTTTACGCCGTCAAAGCAACCAATGCCCCGAAAAGCGCCCTCCTGCACCGAGAGTGAGATACATACATACATAAAACTACCCAAACTCCGGGCGCAGGTTGGTTCTTCCTATAAAGCTGCGTTCCCCGCTCCTCTCGCCCGCAGGACCGCCGGTAACTTCCCCACCAACGCCTCTCGCCTAATTTCAGGATCGCTCCAGAAGAGGGGAGCGTTGAATAACACCGGATGGTTCGCGCTTGTTAATGCCCCGCGCTTCAGAAACCTTCCCTGATTCAACCGCACCTCACCCCCCCCTTCACACCGAAGCGGACCCCCCACCCCTCCCAACCAATGCAACACAGCCTCGCCAAAGGAACGGGCGATGGTTTCTCCTCAGCGGCCACTTGCGCTTCTCCTGACTAGTTGATCCGCCATGCGCGGTTTTTCCTTTCCTTTCTTTTTCCTTTCCATTCCTTCCTCCTTTTCCTTTTTCCTTTCCTTTCTTTTCCTTTCCTTTCCTCCTTTTCATTTCTTTTTCCTTTCCTCCTTTCTTTTCCTCCTTTTCATTTCCTTTTCCTTTTCTCCTTTTCTTTTCCTTTCCATCCCTTCCTCCATTTTCTTTTTCCTTTCCTTTCTTTTCCTCCTTTCCTTTCCCTTTCTTTTCCTTTCCTCCTTTCCTTTCCGTTCCCTTTCCATTACTTCCTTCTTTACCTTTTTCCTTTCCTTTCTTTTCCTCCTTTACTTTCCCTTTCCTTTCTGTTCCTTACACCTTTCCCTTTTTTCTTTCCTTTCTTTTCCTCCTTTCCTTTTCCTTTCTTTTCCTCCTTTCCTTTTCCTTTCCTTTTCCTTTCTTTTCCTCCTTTTCTTTTTCTTTCCACTCCTTCCTCCTTTCCCTTTCTTTTCCTCCTTTTCTTTTTTCCACTCCTTCCTCCTTTCCCCTTTTCCTTTCTTTTCCTCCTTTCCTTTTCCTTTCTTTTCCTCCTTTTCTTTTTCTTTCCACTCCTTCCTCCTTTCCCTTTCCCTTTCTTTTCCTCCTTTCCTTTTCATTTCTTTTCCTCCTTTTCTTTTTTCCACTCCTTCCTCCTTTCCCCTTTTCTTTTCTTTTCCTCCTTTCCTTTTCCTTTCCATTCCTTCCTCCTTTCCTTTTTTCCTTTCCTTTCTTTTCCTCCTTTCCTTTTCCTTTCCTTTCCTTTTCCCCTTCTCCCCCTCCATCCCCTCGGCTCGTGGGTATCCCGCGCCCTTTTCTCCGACCCTCCCGCGGCTGCTTGCCTTCGCCTGACTCACCGCAAGTAGCTGCCCGTCGAGTGCTGGTTGTAATGCTCCGGCTGCGTGTGCCAAAACAGCATCTTTGCCCTCCGCTCGCCGGCCAAGCCCACCCCCGAATCAAATCCTTTCGGCCGGGTCGAGCTGCCCCCACGAGGCGTTCGGGTCGGTCAAGTCGGCAGCGGAGAGGCAGAAGCGGCGGCGGTAGCAGAGCCCTCGAACAGCCGCAGCCGCACTCGGCTGCGCTTTTATTGGTCAAGCCGCGTGAGCCGCTGGGCGGCCTCTCCCCAGCGCTGAGGTCAGCCGCGAGTGCCTTCGGCTTTCCCCGGGTTTTTTTTTTTTTTTCCTCCTCTCTTCCCTTTCCTCGCCTCCGCCCCGCCGCGACTGGCCGCCGGTTTCTTGGCTTGTGGTCGCCCGCGGCATAAGGTGGAAGAGTTGAGGAGGAGCCACCGAAGCAGAAGAGGGTGGGGAGGCGAGGGAGGCGCAGCAACCGAGCGAGAGGCGGGAGCCTCTTCTCCGGAATACCAACCCCTCGTTGCGTCCCGTCCCCCCTAGTTGAGGGGTTTGACATTCGGTCGCCTGCTTGGAGGGGAGGGGCACGCTTCGACTCCCTTAGGGGGCACTTTGTAGCCGCCCCCGAAGTTCAGCTGAGGGGGGAGGGCTTCTTCTCCGTGGGTTATGGGGTGTGTGGAAACGAGCTGTGACCCCTCAGGGAGAGGATCTCTGTGAGGAATACCTCACATGTTTGAGTCAGAATACCCTGACATGAAAAAAAAAAAAACAACCGCTCTCTGGGGGTTTGAATTACTCCGGGGAAAGGACCTCTTTTGAGTCATTTGTTTATAACATAACCTCTTTTGTTAAATTTTATGTTCTGTGAATTGGGATTTGAGGGGAACTGAAGTGGGTTTGTTTAAAAAATAATAGGGAGCTGTTCCTCCTTCTACCCAGTTGATTGGATTGAAGGAGCTACCTATGCTGCACACAACAACAGCAACACCCCTAACTGTGGGAACAACATCTCCAAATGGCCTGTAGTAAATATGGGTAGGCCTTGATTTACAACACTTCACTGACTGACCGTCCAAAGTTACGTCGCTGGGAAAAAAGTGACTTCTGACTATTTGTCACAGTTAACAACCATTGTGGCATCTCCATGTGGTCCCGTGATCAAAATTCAGGTGCTTGGCAACAGACTCGTATTTATGATGGTTGCAATGTCGCTGGGTTCATGGAATTACCTTTTGCAAACGTCTGATGAGCAAAGTTACAATGTCACTGAAAAAATTGACTTATGACTATTGGTTACAGTGAAAGACAGTTGTGGAATCCCCATGGTCCCATGATTAAAATTTAGATGCTTGGCAACAGACTCATATTTATGATGGCTGCATTGTCCCCGGAGTCAAACTTCTGACAAGCAAAGTCAATGGAGAAGCTAGATTCACTTAACAGCAGTGCTACTAACTTAGCAATGGCAGTGATTCCCTTAACAGCGATAGCAAGAAAGGTCCTTAAATGGGGCAAAGCTCAGTTAACAAACGTCTCACTAAGCAACCTAAATTTTGAGCTCTATGGGGTCATAAATTGAGAACTACCTGTACAGCTTTAAAATGATCAAAGAGGTTTTGCACATTGCATGGTTATGCAGGGCACTAAAAACTGATTTCTGGGGTTGGGTTTTTGTGGTTAATTTTTAAGAGCTGCAGGTCCTCAGGTCTCCCAAACAGGAATCCAAAGATAAGATAACCCAGTCCTATGCAACTCTCCTGGAGTCTCATGCGACTCTCTGGAGAAGAGCCTAGTGCTGGAAAAGATGGAGGACAAAAGAAGAAGGGGACAACAGAGAATGAGGTGGCTGGATGGAGCAGTCACCCAAGCAGTCGGCTTGAGTTTAAATGGATTCTAGAGGATGGTAGAGGACAGGAAGGCCTGGAGGAACATTATCCATGGGGTCACAATGGATCAGACACAACTTCACAACCAACAACAACAATGCAACTCTCAAAGGCAACTGCTGAAAAGGCAGACATTACATGATCTGAACCTGTAAATAGCCAGCCACATTTTAATCTAGTATGTTATGTGAGAAACCACCCTATGTGATTAGTGTATGGTTCAGAGTGTTTTGAAAATGCAGCCTGCCTGAATTTGAAAAACCATGGTTAAGGTAATCTGGTAAGAGAGTCGAACAGTCTAAATTAGGAGGGAAGATGTTGAGGCTATGAGAAATCCCAAGGAAAAACATAATGTCTTACAACATACACCATTTAGAAATCATTTGAATAAGTGATTTAAAATGAGTTAAGCATAAATAAATTTGGGAAGAATGATTTGAACTAGGATTGTAGGTGGGAGAGTTATCTAGTTCAGGAGTCCCCAACCTTTGCAACTTTAAGTCTGAAGGACTTCAGCTCCCAGAATTCTCCAGCCAGCTTTGCTAGACCCCTGATCTAGTTCTTTCCTGCTCTTTGTGCTCCTTTTCCATAGCAATGGAAGATTGCCATGAATTAATTGACTGAGTTAAAACAATTACTTTGTATTATTTGGTCTTCAAAGGATGCTCAGTGGCTATAAATTCAATTGACATTGGATTCTCAATCTCTTATCATTCCAATACTAAGAGAATATGTATTATCACAATATATTTAAAGTTCCCTTAAATCTTTTTAGCAGCATCATTACAATTGTGTTATATTAATCAACATATTTATAGTCTTCCTTGTAATTACAACTTTGGATGTCTTAATTGCCCATTTTCCATAAGAAACATTTTTTTATTGTTGATTGCCAAACCTATTAGAGGAAAATACTTTTTGTGAGATCAACATATTTAAAAAGGGGAAATGTTGACTGAAAATATAACACAGCAACAAAGAATTTGAAGTATCCTTTAGTTACATATATCTTATAGTTTTATTCACATTTAATCTCCATTTTCTTCTCAAATTAACAAAATTATCTTTCTACCAGTATCTATATAATCTCCATTGGAATATGGCCTCCCATTGTAGATTCTGTGGGGCACAGTGAAGAATTAAAATGAACTAAGCAATTCAGCTTCAGTAACACTTATGCTGTATAAATCCATCTCTGCTTACTATTCAGTTGACTGATTATACCTCATAGTGGACAGAACAATAATAATAATAAATAATTTCATAATATAGTCCCTGTATAATAAGACAATAATTTCATAGGGACCTACTTCCTTGTCTTATGAAGAAGAATAGTAATTTTTTCATACATCCCTGTTGTCTTTGTTAACACTGTTATCTCTTAAATGAACTTTTTATCAATAATCATTTGTTCTGGAATGAGAAGGAACTTCAGGTTTTCTCTGCTTTGCTCATCTAAATCAAAGGTAAAAGGAGAAAAAAAGTAAAATGCTGTAGAAGGAGCAGTTGTGTTCTAATTAGCACTTTCTTGAATAGGACAATGAAGCAGCAACAGACGTTCTCTATACTCTATCAAGAGCAGAGATATTAAGAAAAGGGGCTACTTGTGTTTCACATCACATGTTCAGTTCTTTATCATATGGCATTATAATTGTGGGTCTCAAATATTACAGTATGCTTTCTCTTCAAAACCATATTGTGAAAAAGAAAAGCTTTTTTTTAAATTTTGAGTGCCACTAAGACAGTCTTTCATAGAAGTCATGCAATGTATCACAGAAATGAGTACACCCCTTACATTTTGTAAATATTTAAGTATATCTTCTCATGTGACAACAATGAACAAATGACATTTGGCCACAATGTAAAGTAGTGAATATACAGCTTGTATAACTGTGTAAATGTGCTGTCCTCTCAAAATAACACAACACACAGCCATTAATGTCTAAGCTGCTGGCAACAAAAGATATGTTTAAGTTATTACAATAAATCAATGTATCTCTGTCTTTTTGAGTGGAAGTTTCTTGATCCTCTTGCTAACTACCAATTAATGCTCTGTGGAGGTAGCTATCCATTAACTTGGCAAAGCAAGAATGTGCAGATATTCTGTGCTTGTAGTATTGTGTAACCTTTCCTCTTTCCCAACATGTTACAAAAGTAGTCCAGCAGTTCTATTTCCTTCTATCAAGCTAGGAGGTAATAAACTTACAAACACAGACACAGACATCATCTTACAATGAAGTGCTCTAAAGGAGAAGATAGATTTAGGATGGAATGAATCTGTTTATAATATATGAGATTCCAAGAAGTGTCAAACATATACCATAATAATTAAACTTACATAAACAAAGTAAGCATCAACAACAATAAATATCTTCACCTGTATACAAAACAAATGAGAATAACCTTAACATGGTACTAATCAATATATATCTATAGGATCTACGTAACATTTTTTTCCTTTAGAAGTTCTTTTCTAATTTAATTTTATCTGACTTTCTTCTTGATTTTGTGGGAATGTCAAACTTAAATCTTATGCTGAAGTAAGATAGACTTCAAGTCCCCATTTCAACATACCTTCTTGACGGTCTCCCTTCATTTGAGATATCTCTCAGATTCAAACCTTTTTTTTTCTTTTTACCTGAACAAGATGGAGTTGTTCCCTGATTTAATGAACTGGACTATGTCACACACCCTACTTTGGGACAGATGCCATGTATTGGGATTCTGGGATGAGAGGCTGACAGAGGCTATAGTTGCAACATAACCATCTCTAGGAAACACTGGAATAACTTTCTTAGCAGTGGCATCATAAAAATCATAAAATAAATGCCTCCAGTGCCTTGACATTAGGAAATACTGGAGAGAGCAAAATATGGGTATGAGAAATTTCTTCTTTGAAGTTGCTTTGGCATGTACCCCACACATATATATTTCATGAAAACCATGGCAATGGCAGAATGTTGATCCTTAGATTGCCTAAAGGC